>JACEII010000009.1:8999547-9015080 GCA_014332785.1 Antheraea mylitta
AAAAAAATGTTGATGTTTGTAGCATCACAGATTGTATTCACCAAAAATATTTTATTTTAATATAAATTACACTCACTTTACTTTTATAATACGTAATATATCACAAATAAAAAATTGGCAAAAAAACTAATGTAGAATAGAGTTTTTTAAGAGTGTTTGGCGGGATTTCAGTCTGTCATGTAGTGGATTTTGTATTTTTTTCATAATATTGTGTTACATGATTCTATATCGTGTAGAAATTGGTTGCGTATTATATAATATCGTTCGTTTATTTTGCATAAGTGAAATGAATGAAAAATAAAACCACGAAGCATTAATTCTATGGTCTTGAAGATTAAGAAGATAAAAAATTACGTTATATTATGTAGAGGATTCGGCGCTTATACCTTTATATTAACTTGGACATAGAAGAAAACTAACTATATTGACAACTTCAGAATTGGCTGTATGGATTAATACCTTCGACTGTCTTATTGGACGAATATTATTACTACTAAACTTTCTGAATAACAACACAAAATAAACTTAAGAAATGTTTGCGATATAAACGTAACACGTATAATTAAAAATCGAAAACAAAACTAACGTAGAATAAACTTTTTGAATAAGAATACAAAATAAACTATGAAAATATTTTTGATAGAATGTTATCGCGTTACCATGGCAACGCATAAGCCCGATTTTGAGACATTCTTCATTAGTACTCAGCTCCTTTTAGTTTTAACGCGATGATATGTAGCCTATAGCCATCCTCGATAAATGAGCTCCCTAACACTATAAGAAACTTTGAAATCGGATCTGTAGTTCTTGAGATCATAGCGTTCAACCAAACAAACAAACAAACAAACAAACTCTTCAGCTTTATATAATAGTATAGATAAAATAATTCTCAGATATCAATTTGGTATTAAATTTTAGTCCGTAGATAGTTTGGATTCACAATAGGAAACGGTGGATGTCGCTGTATTTGAGTTTATTAATAAGTATCGTATTTAAAAATACAATTGAAATAATAATTGTAATAATCGATTTGGTACAGATGAATTTTCACGGGTCATATATGTATATTATTGTATAAATAATATCTAAGATACATTAAACGCTGAACAATGTTTAATTAATTTTTTTTCACATAAATAAAAAATAATAATAGTATAATAGATGAATTTCATTATTAGTTAAAAAATAAGAATGAGCTTATCCTGTGAGCTTATCAGTCAAGATAAAGAAATCCTTTTAGGTCTATAGATGGCGCTAAGTTGAAATATTTTGAAGCATTAAAAGTTATACACATATGCGAGTGTTTGATGTTTATTCAATAGTTTTTCATATATAGTTAATCACAATAATTTACATTAATAGTTAGTTATCACATTAATAGTTAATCATAAATAGTTAATCACAATGGATATAATTGAATTCGGCAAAAATCATCTATTGTCAATACTGGGAAAACATATATCAGCAATATATGTAGGTTAGTTTTTTTTTTATTGGACCCGTTAGGTGATGCTGCGAACGGGTTACAGGGTTATTTTTAAATTTCTTTCACATAACTATGGGCTATATATTTGAGTAAGCCCCTGTATAGTTCGGATTACCAATTGAAAACGGTAGATGTCACTGCAATCAGGCTTAGTAAGATTTTTCCCATTTAAAAATATAATTGAAACAGATAATAATCGATTTGGTGCACACGAAGTTGCACGGGTCAGCTAGTATATAATAAATCAACCGACAATTTTACTTTTAAGAATGTATAAAATTGTCTACTAGGCAATGTATTTCAATTAAACCGAGGAACTGTAAGGACCTATTTGGACGTTGAATGCAGGACATGAACCGACACTATACATCTAAACTTGTGGAACTAGCTAGTTCCGCGAACATGTTAACCGGACCTAGTTCCGAACGCTAAGTTAATCGTTCCATGTCCGGTCCGCTTCCGGACATGATTTGCGCATGTCTATTCTTTAGCATATACAGGAAATACACAGATTACTTTTCATACACAGAAAATGTATTACTCCCGAGGCATAGTTTAAATCAACATTAACGCAAGCAAAGCTTTGAGCAAAAGCTAGTTTTCAATTATTGGAAAAAAAATTATACTTATTACCTAAGCAGGGCATGTCCTCGTGAAGAATGCTGATTAGCCTGTGTGGGTTCCGCTGTACGTGCTCGGTCTCCGCGAGCGAGTAGTTCAGCAACATGGCCGGCACTATTGGCTCGCACTTCACTTAACCCTGCAACCACCGGTGCTCCGCTGCCGCCTTCATCCCGAAGATCTAAAGGCCCCGCATTTGGGTTCAGCAGGTCACGTATATTCTCGTTGTATATTTCAATGTAAGACATTTTTACCTGTTATAAAAAAATATGTCATTGTATTATTCGTATCATATGCATAAACTCGTTGGTGCATCATTCCAACATCTGTCTTCTACAGAATGTATTGGAAAGAGCACCTACTTTTATTTTTCAAACTCTTCTTTTTCGCAGAAGCATTTGTCAGTGTCAATGTTTTGTTTCAATGAAGATTACAACATATTTTGCAAAATAAGTGTCGTGTGGTTATTTCAATGTTTCAAGAAGATGATGGCCCCCTTGTTAGAACTTTCCAGGGAGTTTTTGTGGCATCTCAGAATTTATGGTCCGTATTATTATATTCCATTCACTTCACCTATGCACAATAACCGAACTATATTATGTAAAACACCGCCAATTTTACGAAATATAGAGTCAAATAACACAAGATTATGAATAAGATATAAAAACAACGAATGACAACGCAAAATCCCGCCAAAAACACTTTCAAACCCTCTTATGTTAGAATCATTTATCAATATGGAGTTCGAAAAGGTTAACCTTTTTAACTGCATTTTATCCTGATTTTTTTTTTTCGAACTGACTATAGTCTATTAAATATACACGTATTTGAAATAATATCTAACTATAGTTTATGTAACACAAGTGTGATTTGACTATTACATACTGTAAATTAAGGTACTACGTCGTTAAATAAAACTGATGTAAACAATTAATATATATATTCTTTACGTTTACAAATAATTTTTGAAAATGTACTGTTTCTAATTGCATTACTCTTTAAAATATTATGCAATCATTTTAAGCAATATTATACATAAATATAATTAGATAGGTATATAAGTAATATATACCAATATATTATATGAGATATATAGTAGGTAATTCTAATATTAATGTAATAATTTATATATAATCTTTATATATGAATTTCTTCTGTACGTGTGTCTGTCCATGAACTTCTCATAAACGACTGGACCGATTTTGATGAAAATTGTGTGCGTGTTCCAGTGGATCCGAGAATGGTATAGATACACAATTGGACCCAGTAGGTGGCGCTGCAGTTGACTTATAGGTTTTTTTTTATTGTCAAGACAGGACAACGTCCGCCCGGCCAGCTAGTCTAATATAATAGGCTATTATATTAAGAAATTAATATAATAGGATTGTTTTTATTTTATTTTATTTTTGACAACTAATCTTTTTGTAGATTATTACCTACTACCATTGTAATACCAAGGTAATGATATTACAAGTTTCTTGCGATTATTTCAATGAACTAACAAGATGGTGGCCACCTTGTTAGAAATTTCCAAGGAGTATTTGTGAGAAGTCAGAAAGTCCAAGTTCCGTGGTATTATTTCACATCTACGTTACTTGTGTACAATAACCAAACTATATTACATAAAACACTACGAATATTACAAAATATAGAGCCAAATAAGACAAGAATATAATATAAAAACAAGTACATGGCATTCCGAAACCCAAAAACTCAATATAATAAGTGTGTAAGCAGGAATTAATTTCCGAAATGACTAAACCGACTTTGAATATCCTTTCACGATTTTTTTTATTGTATATAAGTTTTATATTGTAATTATTGCGTACGGAGTAACGGGTGATTACGGATATTGCGTAGAAAACATTATAAATAAACTTAATTTACTAAGAAGAACCTTTCCAATTTCACGAAAACTACGTGTTATATATCTATCAAAATCTATATATATATATATATTATATATATATATATTATATATATATATATATCAAAAATGGGTTGTTTTTAGTGAATTCAAAGTAACGCTTAAAAATTTCATTACACATTTCAATATTGTCATGTGTAGGTAATCTTATACGATATAGAGCTGTGCCGTAATTAATCATATATTTATTCTGAAGCTCTCTAACTAATAGGCCCACATTTTGTTAGATTATTCAAGTATCGTAGTAGCAACGAATATAAAAATGGGTACTTAAACTGTTGTTCTTTACCTTTTTCTTTTTAAACAGAATACTGAACACAGAGTCATATACATTTGTATTATTATTTACGAAGATACTGTAGTGTAAAGGTTCTGATTCAGGGGTTGCGAAAATGGGAAAACGTACGGACTCATCGCTCTGGATGTTGCGGTTTTATGTGAATGATATGTGGACTTCAGTCGCAGTGATATATACTCGACACTATTTTGTTTTTTGCGTCTATAAGCTTTTCACACTAAACTTGACAGTGTAATTAACGGTGACTCCAGTACTTTTTTGCGTATGCGTACGCGATCAAAATTCGTTGCGTCTGCGATCAAGATTGAGGCTAAAGTGAAGGAAGAAAGGAGCGAGAGGTTGCCGGAAGGGTAGCTTGTGCGTTCGTAAACTTAAACGTGTAATGCACGCCAAAAGATACATTTTATAGACTCTCGATTATTTTAGACAAGTGAACCTACTAGTGCATGTTATTAAACAATCGCAGTAAGATGTTTTCCGATATAAGAACACGGACAAATATTATCTGTGCTCATAATGATGACCTCTGCCTCCCATATCGCAGGATTAAATTATTTTAAACTATAGAGTCAGAAAATTTCCAACGTAATGTATACGTAGTACATTTGAAACAACTATACATATGTTAATACGTGAACTAAGAGGTATATTGGCCATAATTAAGTTTGACACTCCCCACCAGAATTGCGAAGTCCACATTATCATCATTACCCTTATCCCCCCTAAGTAGGGTCGGCACAACATGTTTTCTTTTTTCACTCTCTCCTGTCAAATGTCATCTCAGTATTCACACCCAATATATAATATGGGACCTCGCGAATCGTTAAAAACGAAATTCCAGGAATTCGGTATCTTAACTCTACCCTCCTAATACATTCTTGATAATTTAATGTATGTCCGTAAAAACTTTGAAAAACTGAATTTAGTAAAAGACCGGCATAATGTAAATACTAGAAACTGTAATAAACTGGTCGTCCCATGTTTCAGACTTAGTAAAACCAGTAATAGTTTCTTAGGTAACAGTGTTAGGTTTTACAATAAAGTCCCAAAACATGTTACCGATTTGCCGGACTACAAATTTAAGCGCCATGTCAAGCGGGTGTTAGTGTCAAAAGGATATTATAGAGTGGATCGGTATGTGAACGATAGTGATGTCTGGAATTGACTCCTCTCTGTACATCCAATATAAGCTGTATGATGTATTTAAATGTATTTAAAAAAAAAATGTACCCGATCGAGTTTCTTGCCGGTTCTTCTGGGTTGTTTCCGAACCGGTGGTAGTTTTTGACGTTCATAAGCGCCTTATTAGGGCCTAAACTGAATAAAGAATTTTTGATTTTGATTTTGACCCCTTTTACGCACATATCATTTTTCACACAATCCATCCATACCTGTTTCGGTCTTCCTTTACTCGTAGGTATATCCGTCCACCATCACACTCAGCAGATGTCTAGACATATGGTTTTCATCTCTCCTCATGACATGCCAAAACCATGCTAACCTATTACTCCTCAACTTCTCTGTCGCTGGTGTTACTTTCAAACTTCCTCTGATGTACTCATTCTTAATCTTATCCAATTTAGTCACACCACACATCCACCTTAACATTCGCATCTCTGCCACATGTAATTTTCTCTCATCCGTCTCTTTCGTAGCTCAGCACTCAGATGCATACAACATGACCGGTCTTACCATAGATTTAAAATTCCGAAGTGCACATGATACACCAAATTAAAATGCGTAAGGGATTTTTTCAATATTACTCAAAATATAGCTTATACACCTAAGGCAATGGAGAATACAATGACGATAGTTGGAAAGAATTTTTCGTGCCTTAGCGCCCGGTCACATACATTCTCTCATCAAGAAATAATTTAGCCGGCCTTGGTGCGTGCTCGTATACAAACTCCCATGACACCTCTTTAACTATTCATTAATATTTACTTTAAAAATGTTCAGTCGATTGATGCAAATAAGACTTTTACTATACCTATATTATGTATTTTTGTGTTTTTCATTTTATTTATAAACTAGCTGTGCCCGCGAATCCGTCCGCGTGGAACCTAATATAAAGAACTGAATGAATTAAGTTTATCTACTTACCTACTTTTCCTTGTGCTTAAGTTGTGTGACGTGTCATTAAAATTACAATAACTTTTGATAGAGTGAACCGATTTTAATGAAACCAAGACTAAATGTTCCTCGAGGATATGCTTTATGATTATGATGAGACTTCATTGTGAACGCAGTACTTTAGCAATGATGTGTGTTTAAATAAAAAAGCATACAGTTATTTCTAAAAATGATTGGAATATATTTTATTACTTCTAGGAAATCTACAAGAAACATCGTTTTTTTTATTTTGTTCTTCACACTCGTAATTTCCTTTGTCATAATTTAAAACACTCTCATAACATACCGAACTGTAACCTGTTGGTTAATGGCAGCTCAATTTATCCATTTATTATTAAAGGTCGTTAGTCGTTCGCCCCATATGAAATGACAATTACAAATACGCCTACCTATTATTGATTAGCTATATTTTGAACACACTCAAAATTTTCCGAACACTTTTATAATCACATAGCAGGATCCAAGGTCAATAACATATGTATGAGAACTATTACATTCTTTTCTCGAGTTATTATAACAGGTGACTGTTTAAACTTTAACACCATTCAAGCCTTTGGTAGTTCATGGTCATATTTAACATATAAAACAGTAAAATCAAAACAAGTATTAATAAGCAATAAAAAGAACATTAGCTAGAGTTTGCCCTAAAATTTTTACAAGTATAGGAAAGATACTTTTAAACGTAAAAAAAATACATCTAGGTTCAATGAACAACATTAAACAGGCGCTTTTCAAGGTTAATTATTACGTAACTGCTTATCGGCGGAGCACCGCACGGTCGAACGAAGGGAAAAGGAGCGCGAGCGGGACTGCGCAGCACGGTGTGATTCATTGCTTTCTTTATTATTACACCAGTTAGTTTTTACGTAAATCACCTAAGTGTATATCAGTTTTGTTTTTCTCTATATAATTAGGGCAAATATTAAGCACCTATCTTTTTTATTTAGTTAGCACGAGAATCGACTAACGATTCCTGTAAAGATATTGCTGGCGACTAACCAGTCGCGCTGTATAGATTGGTAAGGAGTGCTTATACATACCTAAATTAATTTCATAAACGTTAAAACTTCATCTATAGGTAACATAGGTCTAAATGTAAATAAAATGTTATATTTATAGTGATTTGATTTAGATTGATTTAGTTTAACACTTAATGTCGTTTTACATGTTAGTATTTTACTTTTCATATACTATAAATACGATACAATAAACCGATACAACTATTAATCGTTAATCTTGATTGCACCATAGCACGGTGATAGAGCTTTTGTTAAATCCGCCTGAATAGCTACTACCCCTGAGTTGAAAATCTATCTCAAGCACTTGTTGGTGTGTTCTGACAGCTGCACTTGAGAGCCGGTCGCCTCTAGATTTAGCTGGTGTTACTACAAAAAAGTAAAATACGTATTAAATACTTGCTTTAAAAAGGGTTTGTACTACATGCTCCGCGCTCGCCCGAGGCAAGTTCGTATTATAATTCTTTCGCAAGTCTAAACTTACCAAAACGAGACATAACCTTTTTAAAGCAAGTCTTCAATACGTATTTAACTTTTTTGTAATAACACCGAGCGTGTTTACCATCTTAGACCGTATCTTTATGTAACATAGGTGAAATTGCGACCAAATGCTAAAACCTATAAAGTATTTAAAAAAAAAACACTAAAAACCTTGTACACATATCACCACTTTAATATTCGTAGATTAATGACTCATTTGTATTATTTTTAATGTCTATCCATCACCTAAAATTAATTAGAGATAAAGTATTTAGAGTGAAAGGTTATATATGATATAAACAAAAAAACAATTCTTTTTCTACCCTTATCGAACTGAAAAACTCTCAATTTTCCGATAATAAATAAATATATGGAGGAGTTGTTGAGGCGTGTATGCTTGGTACACATATACGTTTCAACAACTCATACATATATGAATAGTTAGCTAGGTTAGCTAAGATAGGTCGCGATTTTGCATGCAACAGGCAACACCCAAGCCGAGGTGTGCCACGCACCCTTGAGCTGGTTGCCAAAATAAAATCGGCTAAGTGTCTTAAGCGCTCGCCTTAGAAGTTCGATGAAGCTGTTAAGACCTTGTTGGGTCAATAGTGTAGTCATTTCGAAAAAAAAAAAAAAAAACTTTTACTATCCTAACAGTGCTTGTGCAATATCGCATTAAATACGTAGGGAATTGATATGTAACAATGATAGGTATACGTATTATTTTATCATGATGATCACGTTTTTTTACATGATAAAGATTACACCGTATTATATACTACACAACGTGTAAAGAGACTGCGGTGCGTTATGTATCCTATGATACAAAATAATCCCGAAATGCAACATAAAATTAAAATTTTACACATAAATTGTAAGGTTCCTTACAATTACGTGATACATGATATGTGGTAAATTAATTTATGTTAGTAGTAGATAATATAATCTACACAAAACGATTCGCTGATTTACCAAGAAAGTTAACATATCTAAGTGTTTTGGATCAAAAAAGGTTTTATGCTTTTCATTTTACTATGATTGGCCACAAAATGATGCAAGATTACATTTTATAGAAGTTGTACATATTAATTTTGCGCGGACAATTGTAAGATACAATATTGCTAATATAATAATGGCATGAGTAAAATATTTCGACATTCATATGAAAAAAGTAACTAATATACATTTTCATCTGTCCCTTGCCTCTCGATGTTTTTATCGTGAAGGTTTTTAACGTTTGACAACAATCTGACCTGATGTTACATGACAACGTGGCCTAAACCTAGAGGAGGACTGACATTCAATGAAGCAACTGAAACACATATATAGGGGTTGGGTGACAAATTTCATGAGCAGTCAAATCAAATCAGCATGGGAATGGTACGTATCTACATACATTTTTTTTTTCGATATGAAGCATCTACAGGCAGAGGGCAAACCTGATTATTGGCGTGGCGACGCAAAATGATGGCGCAAAATGGGGACGAACATTGCACTATTAACGAAACACTTAAAAACATTTGCAACCCTATGTGTATAAACATAAGATTTCAATTGTTTTGTTGGCCACTCGTTTTACTAGTGTTAGGCGGCCCACACCGCGCCTGCGCCTAGTTGTATTTTTGTATTTAATAAAAATGAATATCATAAATAAACAGTCATTACTTTATAGAACAAATTTGTAATGTTCTATCTTTTTAATATGCCATAGCTAATTCCTGTCGTAATCAGTTCTTTTAGGCATATAACTAATACAAATTAATTTCGATGTTTCACATCTGCCTGGAGTCCCAGTAACGGCTCAATTTTTTTTATATCATAGGAGGCAAACGAACATGTGGGTCATCTGATGTTACGTAATAACCACCGTCCAAAGACACCAGCAACACCAGAAGAGTCGCAAGTATATTGCCAGCTTGTGTTGATAAGGAATGGGGAAGGGGAAGTGAGAGGGAGGGAAGAGATAAAGAAGGAGATGGGCTTCCGGCACTCTCACTGACTGAACGAAACGCAACAATGCAAGCACTGTTACTTCACGTGAGTGTTTCTGTGGGTTGGGTGGTACTACCCCAGACGAGCTGACCCATTCATACTGAAACCAGTTATAGCTTCAGCGTGGCTCTACTACCTACAGCTCTACGCCTACTTAAAACCCTAACACTATGCTTCGGTTTTATCCGTGATAATATCAATATTTTTTATTCACAATTTATAAATTAAATAAAATAAAAGAACATCTAAAATAAGATGCCATCAAAATCATTGGGCATCACTAAGACTTTAACATTATGTACATGCGTGCTATTTGATACGATGTCATAATCCAGCAATTTTGTATTAGACACTTACTGATAATATGCTGATAAAGAGATAAAATAAAGTATACGTCAACGACCAAAGTGTTCTAATAATAATTATTATAACATTACTCTCAAAACAACTTATTATAAAACCCAACTTATTTTTTCATTACAATATAATCAACTTCTTCATTGTAATTATATCGTAATAGTAATTAAAATAGTTTACAACCTACGAAAACTTCCCTTATCGAACTGATATAGTTTAGCAAAATTATCCAACACAAAATACATATAAGAGTGATTGAGGTATATATGATTGGTATCCCACGTACACATATATGTTTCAATAACTCATATAAGTATCAATATGTAGCTTAGCTTAAGTTAGCTCAGATAGGTCACGAATCACCGCGCAGCACACACTTTCTGAATGTGCTGCGTGGGAGGAGCAACGCCGCATTCTAGCTGCGGCGGTAGGAGGGAACCTCTCGCTGCCGAGCGTAGTCGCGGCCATGCTCGGTAGCGAGGACGTCTGGAATGCAGTTGCCTCCTTCTGCGAGGAAGTCGTCTCGCAGAAGGAGGCGGCGGAGAGGGTCCGCGAGAACGACCCGTTAAGCGGCCGTCTCCGCCAAAGGAGGACAGGCAGGAGGAGGCGGCAGTTTGACCGCCTCCTCTCGCCACCGTAGCCGGACCTAGGGACGGGTGGGGCTGGGGCCCCACCTTCCCATTGCACAGGTCTGGCAGACGAGAAGGAGACGGCCGGTGTGTACCCGGCTGTCTCCTTACAAGACGAGGCCCGGCGGCGGCACTTCTGCTGCTGGGCCACACCGCTGGGGCGGCACGATGAAGTCTATAGAGATCTCGTGCCGCCCCAACAATAGCGGAAGACGTACACCGTGGGGTTTTAGTCCGTGCGAGTCGGACATAACCCACTCTCTCCCCAGGGAGGGTGGGTATCCATAAGGGATTTCCCCACGTAAAAAAAAAAAAGATAGGTCACGAATTGCGTATATCAGGCAACACCCCAAGCCGAGGGGTGCCATGAACCCTTGAGCTAGTTGCCCAAATAAAATCAGCTGAGTGTCTTAAGCGCTCGCCTTAGTAGTCCGGTGAAGCTGTTAGATCTTGTTAGACCTCGAGAAAAAAAAACAACCTACGAAACTACTGAAACTGATAGAAATTTCAATATAAAAAAAAAAAATACTAAGTTGAAACAATAAGACTGATGTAATACGGACTTACTGAATACTGCAGTGTTATAAATAAGTCTGTGACGCATTCAATGCGGTCGCTGCAGTGATAAGGGAATATACTGTTGTGATTTTCGTTATCAGGATCAAGTTCGCGGGGTGCCTGTGAGATACTTTATAGTTTATCATGATCGATGAGCACGGAACAACGCTTTATTGTCGCGTACCCAACAGCCACTCTCGGAAACTGTTTGTTATTCTTATCTCCACAGATATGTGCTGTAGTTCCAATAATATTTACCGTTATCACATTGAAACATTTTCTGACAGTAATGATCTAATGATTTTATGATATTTTCACTATATTGTTACGTGATACACGCGTGGGTCGAGGACTTTCTGTTATTATATATTATAGTTATTGATTACTTCTCAGGAACAGTTTTTTTTTCGAAATGAAAACGCTGTTGACCTGAAGAGGTCTTTATAGCTTCAACGAACTATGTCAGGAACAGTACTTTTTTGTATCACTTTCTGTATTTGTAATTAATTAATAATAGGCAATATTTCACGGTTATCGGTTGAGTTAAGTTAACTAAAAACAAGAAAAAAACGCATACTCGTATTTATAATGTTAGTTTTTATTTCCTTAATTAAAATTATAACAATGATAATAAGTACTGTGTTCATGAATATAATTTTGTGTACCTATAAGTATAAAACTATCGCGCAGTCTTGCATTTCTGTTAGACAGTACCAAATATTAAAAAAATAAACACTGTCGACTTTTGTATTTCAGAGTAAATAAAATATAATTTAGCATATAAAATAAATTTATTATCTTGTTTAATTTTTACCAAATTACTACTCTGCAATATATTTCATTATAACAAATAATCTATGTATATTTGACCTATGTATAACTATTACTATAGCAATTGGCGTAAAAGAGAGGTCTGAGACTAACAGTGAATAACATAAAATAGTAATATACTAAATAGGGGCATTTACGAATCATTAGGTTAAAGATTGAGACCGTGATATCAATCACCGTTAAAAAATTCGTTAGCAATGATACCGACTTTACTATGTTGTTTGGATGCGAATACATATCTAATAATAAATAATTTACCTAGGAAAGAATACTTATGTATTTCTAAATTTCCTAGCAACGATCACGTTGATTTACAAATAAAAACCTTTTTTTATCTAAAAAAACATTTAAAATGTGTCTTCAAAATACAATTAGTCTTATTATACGTAATCTTATTTAATATATGTAAACACATAAAGTAAGTAAAATATCTCTCCTATCTTATAATATGACATAATGTGTACGCTTCACGTCAAAGTATTAGATAATTTAGATAGATAAAATTATTCCGACAAGGTAAATGTTCTTGTGTGAAGCCCTTACTTTTAACAATAACTAGTAAATACTAGCGACTTCGTGCGATTTAATTCGATACAAAAGTTAACAACAATATAAGGCCGATGAAAGTAGTTATCTATCATTGAAATATTATTTAGATTTGGATTAATACATACATATATTCACATACATACAGTCTTTTTATGTTTATAATATAAGTATTTGAATGTAAGTGTATTTTGATCCATATTTTGACTTATATTTGATGCATATTTTGAAATTTTTAATTCATACTTTAAGCATTTATTTGTGCATATTTGCACGTCCACGTAACCACAGCCACAGCCACAACCACAAGCTCTTAAAACCTTGCTGAATCAATAGCGTAGTCAGTTCTAGAAAAAAAAGTGCATATTTGCACACATATTTCAAACTTTCTATATTACACATAATCCAGTCTCTTAACTATAATCGGTAATAATTGATATTTTAACAACAATTATAACTAGAAGCAAGATAATATTCGACGTAAAAATTTTGAAATATGCGTGCAAAATATATGCACGAGAAATGCTTAAAATATGCATTTAAAGTGTTAAAATATGCATGAAACGTCCTTTTAACCTTGTCATCATACTCAACCAAGTACGGTACAAAATATTCTGTAGTAAGATTGTGTCCGTGATCATTTATTTTATCTTTCAAAATATATATATATATATGTATGTATTTTGAAAGATAAAATAAATGATCATATATATATATATATATATATATATATATATATGTGTGTGTGTGTGTGTGTATGTGTGTGTGTGAAAACTTACAGCCATTAAGATAACTGGGCATGTATTATTTGAATTTGGATGCTATATTAGCATTTTTTTTTTCTGCAGTGTTCATTCACCCAACCCATAGATAAAGCTATAAATTTGTAACCCAGATTAAATACCTGGATTACCTCATTTTCTTTGAGCTTACGTGAGAATACTTCTGAAAACGAGGAGTGCATTTAGCCGATTTTGCCAATTCACTGAATACTCTGAAGTTTCAAAGTACATACATCGTCCTATTAGGTATAATCGTTGTATAAATAAAATTACGCCCCTGTCAATTCACCACAGAACCTATGTAGAAATCGACTTAGATTATAAGCTAGCGTGTTACATTCACAGGGAGTTAATGTGCTGACAAGCCCCACAGTAATAATCTCTGAATAATTAAACAGAATTTTCTTTAATTCAACGTCTATGACGTCAGCAACTTTAACAGCTTTCAAGGTGAACTCACGTTCAACAAGCTTTGCTCAGGCACGAACAGTTGGAATCATAAATACGTAACTTTATATATTTATTTTATTTATGAAATAAGTATATTAAATTTGAGGTTTTTACTGTCCTAGCGGCTGCCCGCAACTTTATCTGGGTTTATATAGTTAATATTTATAAAAATATACCTATATTTTATCTTTATATTGTTAAACCCCATACCTTATCTTCGTGCGTGGTCGCTTGATTTATGTAACCGTATTCTCACAACCCTAGCTATCTAGACTGTAATATTCGCGGTATTAAAATAAGCCAATTCCCTGGCTTCTATAATTGCATAGAAGTAATTGTAAAAATTGTTGAATCTATTCCGAAATAAGACTTCAATTAAGTCCACAGTCAACGCCTAGAGCAGACGTACTTTCTCCCTGTATAATAAACCGAGGGGTTCCAGGTCCCAGAATGCAGAATCTATGAATAATAATAAAGCCTGTTTTTTAAAGACAAACCGCAATACGCTGAAGATGCTCTCAAATGGCAACATTTACATTAATTGACTGGAATGTTTTAGTTAATTTAAACAGATCTCTATAGATTATTGTGAAGCTATATTACTTTAAAGTTCCATCGAAGATGGTTTAGTATATTTTACTTAAAACTATGCTATGTTATGCTATTTGCTTTGCAAGGCCTTTATAGCTCTATCAGACTCCTTCACAACTTCACCGGACTAATAATAGAACATTTACAACTGTAAACTATGAAATGATAAATTATGACGATGTTATTATCAATATTACATACATTATTCATTTATCACTTCTTTTATTATACAATGAAAGTATTTTATTAAATAACCAAATACTTGTTTTAATTATCGACGTATTGTTACTATATTATGCATTTATTTTTCTAACCAAAATTTTATAATCGCATAACTTTACCAGCGGCTTCATCTAAATTTGTTTTTATCTTCTTTGTAATATATTTTATTTGCAGAGAAAATTTATGTAAAGCAGAAGTCCGTACAAAATCTACACTAACATTATAAAACTGACAGTTTGTTTGCTTGAACGCGCTAATTTCAGGAACTACTGGCCTGATTTGAAAAATTATTTCAGTTATATATAGCTCATTTATCGAGGAAGGCGATAGGCTATATATCATCACGGTAACACCAATAGGAGCGGAGCACCAATGAAGAATATATCAAAACCGGTATTAACGGACATGTTACTTAAAAATATTTTCAATTTCTACGTAAACGAAGTCGCGAGTTAAAGTTAGCGTTAATCCAAGGTAATCCTTCTACGTGAACAAAGTTGCGAGTTAAAGTTAGCGTTAGTCCAAGGTAATTCTTGTACGTGAACAAAGTCACGAGTTAAAGTTAGCGTTAGTCCAAGGTAATTCTTGTACGTGAACAAAATCGCGAGTTAAAG
>JACEII010000009.1:9015090-9050958 GCA_014332785.1 Antheraea mylitta
CGCGAGTTAAAGTTAGCGTTAGTCCAAGGTAATTCTTCTACGTGAACTAAGTCGTGGGTAGAATCTAGTCAGCATATATTTTGCTTATAAAATTTATTTTTGTAGTTCTCATGAAAATTATAGTTTCTTGAAACTTTAATAACTTTACGTATATGAAATTAAGATATTGTTTTAGATAAATACACTTATCAAAAAAAGTCTAAGCAACATGTACTAATTTAAATTTTAGGATGGTTCTTCACATTATAACGTTGTATTTTATTTTAAAATAAAAAAATTAAAATAATATCTTTAGGGTTCTATGATGTAAAAATAATAACTGTTGTCTTTATAAGTTCTTTTAATACCAGAAATGAACAATATTAGAATATACTGTAGAAACTAAGATACATAAGAAACTAAACTTTTTTTACAAAATGAAATTTCTAAAGAAAATGTATTTACTGTGAAAGAATAGAACAATTTAATACAAAGTATGGTCTCCTCTGCTATTCAGAACTTGTCGGCAACGATTATTCATTGAATTAATGAGACTGTTTATGTCATCTTGCGGTATTCGTTCCCAATGGAATTGTAGCAAATCCTTCAGCTGTTGGGTCTGTTGTCGCTCCGTCCAAGTCCTTCAAAACACGTCTCTGGAGCATGTCCCATGCTTGCTCGATGGGGTGGAGATCTGGCGATTGTGCAGGCCAGGGCAATACCCGCATGTTCTCCGTTGCAAAGTATTCACTGGTTCGCCGAGCTGTATGTGAACGCGCATTATCATGCATTAACCTAAAATCGGAGCCAAAAGTTCGTGCAAATGGGTAGACATAAGGTCTAAGAATATCCTCAATGTAATTTTCAGCATTCATGTTTCCATTTACAAAAACAAGCTCAGTTCGCCTGTTCTTCATAATACCCGCCCATAACATAACTGTTGAGCCGCTGTATGGATGAACTTCCTGAAGGCACCTGAGCCTTTCAGTATTTCCGGGCCGAGGATACACTCGCACCCTTCTTGTATCAGGCTTAAACCCGAATCGCGACACATCGGAAAACATAATTTTATCCCATTGTTCCTGGGTCCATGTTATGCGTTCTCTACACCATTCATATCGACGAGCGCGATTCCCGTGACGTATCGGTGGGCACCTGATTGGGCGTCGAGCTCGTAGGCCGTACTCATGCAGTCGATTTCGCAAAGTTTGAAGACTTACATCAACACCACTTGAAATTTGTAGCCTCAAACTTATCTCTCGAGCGGTTAACATCGGCTGGCGTCTTGCAGTCAGTTGTATGTACCGGTCTTGCCGAGTGGTTGTACTCCTTTTACGGCCTGGATGCTGTTCAGCGGGTTCTCCTGTATTATTGTAGCGCTGCCAAAGACGACAAATAACACTTCTATGAATGCCAAAATGTCGAGATACCTGAAATTGATTACTTCTCGTTTGCAACATCCCTACAGCTCTTTGCATTTCATCTGCCATCAAATGACGTCGCTTCATGACGTAAAGAATATCTAACAATTCAATTTTGTCGCTAACTTTATTTAAATGGTTGGTAAAATTATAAAATCAAGACTAAACGTAGCAATTGAAACGCACTTAAATTCAAACAAATTCGCAGTCATTTGAATTTTATGAAAAAACAAAACATAAACAAATATTTTTTTTTACAACCAGCCAGCATGTCATCAATAACAAAAAAGTTTACTTACCTACGCACTTTGTTTGAGTAAATACTTAGAAATTAATTAATATAAATGGTAAAATTTGTAATATCACACATGTTGCTAAACTTTTTTGATGTGTGTATATTACGAATAAAAAATATCAATATCTATAGACTAGCTTTTGCGTGATGCGCACATAACAGCAGACGTTTATATAGACACAGATTTGTTATCAACTTAAGAATAATGTTAAAAATAATCATTAAGTAAATAAGTACCGAATTGTTATTATGCAACATCAACAAAGCCATCCAAATGATAACAATTTAAGACTTATGTAGGTAAACAAATTTACGTGAGTCAACTGCGAGGGGGTGCTTTTTCATAATTACGAAGTAGTTCCGGCAATGACCTTGTCAGAACTATCACGCGACTGTCCCGTGTACCTACCACAAAGAATGTTTAATAACATAATGAATCTTTCACGGTGTTATTACGAAAAAATTAAATACGTATTGAATACTTGCTTTAAAAAGGTTACGTTTTAAATGCACCGCGCTCGCTGAATGTTCGCCATCTTGCTGTTTTGTCTCGCTTTGGTTAGGTTGACGCGGAAGTGTCCGTAACCGAAAGACGATGGCCCGCATGGCTTTTAGCCGTCGCTCCACGTGAAGAGCATAGGAATAACCTACTACCTGAGAGGTGGGTCCTCGTTTCTACTATCCACGAGGACCCAAGCGCGTGGTCAGGGCAGCGGAGTTTTGCTAGTCGTCACCCCGCACCGTGGTCCACTTTCGTGCTAAGCGGCCGAGGGGTTTTTAGTCGGTAGGAGTCCGACATTACTCTAATGCTGTACCCCGGCAGCGTGAGGTGTATTCTATGTAGGATTTTCCCCTCGTAAAAAAAAGTTAAATTGCGACAAAAGCATAACGCGAACTTGCCTCGGGCGAGCGCGGTGTATTTAGTACGAAACCTTTTTAAAGCAAGTATTCAATACGTATTTAACGTTTTTGTAATAACACCGATAGTTACTAAACACATTATAGGGAATAAGTACATATTTTATTATATAATGATGCAGTTTTTATTGTATTATTTATACTAAATCGAACAGAGAAGTATTTCTAATAAAAATACATACGTAATATTGCAATTGTTTTAATTTGTTAATATGGATATTCCCAGAGGGACATACTAGTGAATCACATGAATAATAATTGTGTTTTTACTTACTTATGTACCGTTAATAAGTATCACGTACCTAACTACTCATAGTATGCAGTGTAGATTTATTGAATTACTAGCTGTGCCCGCGACTCCGTCTGCATGGAACCTAATGCAAAAAAACAGTGACTAGTAAAGTCATCTGAATAGTTCATATACTATTTTTCCCTCGTAATTAGGTCACGTCGTCATTAAAATTACAATAACTTTCGATAGAATTAACCGATCGTAATGAAACCAAGACTAAATGTTACTCGAGGATATCTTTTATGATTTTAGATGTTATGGTGAGCGGAGTAGTACCTACTTTAGCAGTGATGTGAGTTCTTACAGACAGACAGACAGAGATTTCCTGAATTGATTGAAATATATTTTATTACTTATTCTGAGACACCAGCAACATATTTTTTTCACAAAAATATATAAAGTACATACAAGTTACATTTATATCCTTATTATATGTATAAAAGAGATATAGATGAACAATGGTACCAGGTAATATGAGTAAATGATATATAGTATTCGTAACGTTTACATAACGTAATAAAAGCATATAACTATAGTTTTATTAAAAGAGAAACTTTATGGAATACTTGTGTATAAGAAATAGTGAAAATAGTTAAGCTTTTCCGGTTGGTCAAGGTCTGCCTTCACAGGCATGTCAACATACTAACGCGAAGCCGTATATTCGAACCCTCCACGTAATTTATTTAGGTGTTTATGGATTTTAATAATACTTTTTCAATTTATATGTGATACTGTTTAGCTATATTTTACTATATTTTAAAACAAGCGTATCTATTTTACTGATTCTTAAAAATAAACAGAGTTTGCCCGCGGCTTCGCTTGGTTTACCTATTACTCTGAAACTGTATTCTGACTTATTATGTAGCCCTCGTGTATGGACATTTTACAATGATCGGCTTACACATATCACCTCGACACACGTGTACGCACACATGCTTACACATGAAAGTAGAAGGCTTTTATTTTTCCCTTATCGAACTGAAACAGTTTAGAAAAATTATCTAACACAAAATACATATAAGAGTTGTCGAGATATGTATGCTTGGTACACATATATGTTTCAACAATTCATATAAGTATGAATATGTAGCTTAGCTTAGGTTAGCTCAGACAGGTCGTGAATTGCATGTATCAAATAACAGCCCAAGCCGAGGTGTGCCGTGCATCCTTGAGATAGTTACCCAAATGAAATCGGCTGAGTGCCGCAAGCGCTCGCCTTAGTAGCTCGGTGAAGCTGTTAAGACCTTCCTAGGTCAATAGCGTAGTCAGTTCGAAAAAAAAACAATGATCGGATAAATAATTGCAAATAGAATAATAAACCTCACATTCAGATTTTTAATATTAGTCAGAATTAAGATGGATATTAGTATATGAACAATATAAAATAATCATCATAGCAACTTTATTTGAACAATATAATAAAAAGCATTATACTATTTTTTTAATTATAATGCAGTGTTTCCTAACGTGGGGCCCACGTCCCACAGGGGGACAAACTGATAGTAAGGGGGCAATTTAAAAATAGACTCGACAGGACTTTAACCCTTTCGCTTTGGGTTATTTAAATGCAATGCTAGATATCACTGACAAATTTAACAAAAAAGGCAATTCTTAAAAAAGATGCTGTAAATAATTATCAGGTATAATTTCGTTTTACATTACCAAAATATCAACTGGCCTTATATAACTTTATTTAACTTATATAATTTATATAACTTCATTTAACCTATATAACTTTATTTAACTTATATAATTTATATAACTTTATTTAACTTATATAACTAACAAATTAGAGTCGTCAAGTAAGTTTTTCATTATATGTTTTGAAATTTTACTTACGATATTTCGATAATAATTTCATAATGATTACTTCCTAAAACTTATAGTTTATAATTCTTAAAGGAACAAAGGAAAATTTTAAATGTTAAAAATGATGTATGGGGAGGATAAAATTTTTAGAAATGTTAAGGTTGAGCATGGCCTAAAAAAGTTTGGGAACCACTGATTTAATGTGTTAACTGGAACATTATAATATTAAAAATGCCTCAAAATTATAATGCAAATATTTATTGTGTATCCTTTATATTTATATAAGGAGTAAATATTACGTCTCTGTCTACATAAATAATCGTAGTGTAAAACTAGTTCGACTGTCCACAACATGCAACCGGCCCGCGTCTCTGCTATTTTATTTTGATTGACAATATCTGATGAACGTTAACCTTCTAGTTTTATGAAAAATCAGGATAGAATAGCTGTTGTTATGTCCAAACTACTTCCCCTATGGTCTGAAAGATTTTTGAAGAGATTTTTATGTGTACTAGAGGATATTTTAGAATATTATCCAGACTAAACATAATATAATGAAAATACAGTTCAATTGATGTTCAATCACTTCAAATATTTGTCTAATAAGTAAGCCACCACTTACGGCACTAACAAGAATTTTTGTTTTTATGAATTTTTGGTCGATTACCCACGACACAGGATCCAGTTCCTAGTATGGGAATCTCCAGTTGATTTTTAGGCCGTGTAAATAATTTTTGTTAAATAAAAACTTTTTTATTTTATTTAATCAAAACTACTGAACGTATCCACATAGGAATAAAACCATTCGATACGGAATTTTTTGTAGATGGTGCAAAGTACTTATGTTGTGAATTCAATAGACTCTTTGTAATATTTTTTTTCCAAGAAACAGCAAATTTACACGATGTCGAATTTAGCTGTATCCGCTATTATCAAAATAAAATTGATAGGTATATTATTTTTACAAATCAAATTGTATCGAACAGGGTAAATTTACTACAACACAAATAACATAATATTTCACACCTTTTGCGGTTTTTACGGTGTTATTACTTGATAAACAATAAGCCACAAGGTCTCTTAAGTCATGTTTTACAAACATTTCTGGTTCGTCACATGACCTACATTTACGCTCGGTAGGTGCTATAGCTAAGGATGATAAATGAACTGAATGTACTTACTTATAATGGATAAACCATGAAAGACGTTAAAAATATGAAACACTGATATTGGAGTAAGTTCTAAACTATACGAATAATATACTAAACGGGTATATAAAAATGCGTATAAGTATTTTTTTAAAAATGAACTGATTGTATCGCCCCGGACGCGGCACTATATTATTATCTAATCACTTTAACATAGGAGGATAAAGTAATACAAAACAAAGGAATAATACCTGTGTAACGCTATTAATAAATCCTATTTTGATAGTGTCCGCTCTAAGCTCTTTAACAAGACAGAATGGAATTGTCATTCGACATCTTTTTTTGTGTCGACTGTTCTGTATCAATTCTATTTCCGTATCTATTAAAACATTATAATAAATAATTATATATTTTCAATAACGAAGACTTTCATTAAATTTATATTAAATTATCATTCGACACCTACAGCGACTACATCATTTGGTCTAACTTAGAACCGACACTGCATTTAGATAGTAACCGACTTCATATTTTAGAATTGTTATAATAGTAGCTGATGCTCGTCTGCTTTGTTGCAAAAATGGCAAAGGGTCAATCAAATTCACGGAAAACTCCGCGTGGAATGATTTTATAGTTCTATGCCGACACATTCATTAGTTTTGACACATTTGAGCAGCCTCAACAGAATTAGATTTCCATTATATATTTGTATAGCTACCTGTCATCACGCAATGCAAGATATAATGAAAACCCACTTTATTCTAGTACTAACCACTGCCCGCGACTTCATCCGCGTAGTAATAGTTACCTTGGGCCAACACTAACTCGCAGCGGAAGCTCTCAAGAGGGATAAAATCCCGATTTTGAAATATTTTTCATTGATGCTCTGCTCCCATTGGTCGTAGCGTGCTGACATATAGCCTTACTCAATAAATGAGCTCTCTACCACTAAAATAATTTTTCAAATCGGACCAGTAGTTACTAAGATTACTACAACATCACAAACTCACAAATTAACAAACTTTACCTCTCTATAATATTAGTATATCTAGATATAGATTTTAATATTAGTATATCTAGATATAGATTTTCTTTGGATCCCATTCGTCATCGATTTTGTCGAGTATCTATCACCAAAGAGTATTTTATATTATTGTCTTAGTACAAATAATTACAATAAACGTTCAAAACAGAAATATATGCAATAAGTTTAATATTTACCTCGTAGGAATTTGGATAGTCACTCTCGGCGATACTTGTGAAAAGATGATTCAAAGCTCGAGTCATGAGGCCTGTCATCGTGTGTGTTTTTCCTGCTCCGGTGGCTCCATACGCGAACACCGCTCCGGCAAAACCTTTAAGCGTATCGCCTACTAATGGTGCACAAACATCATCGTATACTTCCTCCTGCAGTAGTAATAATTCTATTATTATACAATAAATAAAACGAATTCAAAAAAAATACTCTAATGTGGCACCAGAATGTTCTTGACTGTAATTAGGTTCCCACCAATTGTTGGACTTTCTATTCGATTTTGAAGAGTTCCCTAGTATCTTCGGAATTCAAACATCAATAATAATTTGATTCATAGAACGTCACCCTTTTTAATGCCCGTTAATAATATCTTTTTTTCGCAAAATAAAGATTAAGTAACAATAAATGCATTTAAAAAATTCACACATAATTACATAGATCACAAATACTTTCATCTGTAAGGATTCAGAGAAATAATTTGTTCTAACTTGTAATAAGCGGCATCCAATTAATTAATTAACCTACAACTGCATTTTACAGTTATAACTGAGTTTACGTTTAATATACTGCTCTAGAGCAGTCATATTCAACCTTTTTTTTAAAGGGGTCACAAATACGTTTCACTCATGGTGTCGTATGCTGCAGACTACATAACGATTCATAATGCAATGGGACCAAATTTTGAAAACACCTATTGAGTAAGATTTTTTAACAATAGCGGTACACTATAGGTATCGACAAACAAAGCGACACACACTTAACTGAAAACATGAAAGAGAATGGCATCCCCCTGGGGTTTATTTAAATTACTCACAATTTTATAATGGGTGAATAAATCCTAAATGGGCTTATTTGAAACACAAAGTTGAGACCTTCGCATAACTAAACTATGTCAAAATCTAATTATAATAAGAGAATTATCGAGTAGCTTGAGTATTTATGATTTACCTGAGTACTCTCCTCTCCAAATACACGATCGTATATATAATTCTTATCGTTCAACCGGCGCTGACGCAGGACATCGCGTCGATTATCGGCCTCTTCTTCTAGAACTAGTATCTAATGTGAAAAAAAATTATATTACATACATATTACATTCTCTTGTGAATCGTAAATACATATTAGGTTCTTGTTTACAAAACTACCTATTTTTAAAACTGGATACTGTGAAGATCGATATTTGTCATTTTACTTAAAATCTCAATTTCCAATTAATTTAATAGCTATTATATTTCTTTAAAGATCGATGCTCAGTTGTTGTGTTTTTGTTTAATAAAGCTGTTTCTGTGACCATGGAAAAATTAAAATTGTGCGTTATTATCGAATATAATTCCGTCATGACGACAACGTGGCATACATGATACGCAGTATCAACAATACTTCCGAGACCCCATTTTTTAATGTTGAAGTTAAATTTGAACAACATGTTTGGGCCGCAAATGCACAGTGTGTTTTAGTTTGATCGTCGCTGTTCTGAAAATTTGAAAACGATAAGCCCTTTTGCCCACCGTCGACAAAAATCAACAATGAAGAATTGAAGGCTGCACAGTTTACGTTAACAACAGATCAACTTAAAACTTCGTTATATCTAAATTGCACCATATTCACCACATCTCGTTCCAAGTATTTTTTTAATTGTTTTATCTTCTAGGGAAAAATTTCAAATCTGATGAAGCTGCAAAATATACCTTTTATGTGGAGATTTTTTTATCGAAATATTCAGCCGTTCTGAAGAAATACGCGTATATATATTCGGCAGTCGGTTTTTGTTTATATGGATAAAGCCGCAATTTCATAAGTAAGGATTTAGTGGTGTTAGCAAAATGTTTGAGAATAGTGATTATCGGCGAAATATTACGAGATATTCATTGTCAGTAGCCGACAATATAGTGTAAATAATACGGCAAAAACGAATCCGCTTGAACCTGAAATCTTTTGCCGTAAATAGCCACTGCGACGGAAATTTCGAACCGTGGCTTAACTTTAGTCCACTATAAGTATCTTATCCCAAAGTCTCAAATTCCAATACATTCTAAAACTGTTTTACTTATTGTAGGGATGTTTACTTTAAGAAGGAAACGTATTACTAAGCCTACCGGGCCTGTGCCTATCATACTTTACGAAGAAGTATTTTTTAAACAGCAATACACAGCTGGCAAATATGTTGACAAAATATATTATAGTGTATTTTATGATAAGCAATTATTAGTAAATAAATTAGTATGATAATAATAATTATTAGTAAATATTAGTCCGGTGAAACTGTAAAGGCCATGCAAGGCCAATAGAATAGCCACTTCGAAAAAAAAAATACCAGAAGTATAATCATAATTCATATATTTTCTAATGCATATGCACACTGGTGATTTACCGTGATCAATCAATGGAATCTATTATTCACGGACAATGATCAACCAATATTTAATGTAATTGTTAACGACGTACTATATGGCTTACATAATAAAATTATCTTGAACAAAAATAAATAAGGTATTACGTAGACCCACGTAGATACTATGTACATGTGTACATTAGTATAATTAGATGATTCAACAGTTTCAACACTACATCTCTTCCGAGTTCCGAGTGAGACGAGCCCACTGACGCTGACATCTTGTATGAAAACTGAACACCAGCCAAAATTGCTGAGTTCAATGTCAGTTTTTTGCAAGATAATCTTCGTGAAACTTTGTATGTTAGAATGAACTCTTGTAAACATGATAATTTATTTCTGTAGTTTCTCATATTTAATTTTCTACCTCGAGCATATAATGTACGTTTACTGTTTTTATTTGTACTTCTATTTTATATTTCTTATGTAATTAAGTATTTATACTTATCCTACATTATTATTGATCAGTCTGTTTTGATGATTTTCAGGTTAAAAAATAAGAGTGATATAAAAAAAGGAAAAAAACTCTAGAAAAAAATTCAATTAAATGTAACCATTTATAACTTGAAGCGGTTACAAGGCTAAATCTATAGGGTCTTTCAAAAAAAACAAAACGTGTGCGAGTTATCATCGCAATTTTGTATTCGTTTTTTTTTATGTCATAGGAGGCAAACGAACAGATGGGTCACCTAATGTTAAGTGATCACCACCGTCCATAGACTCTTGCAACACCAGGGGAGTTGCAAGTGCGTTGCCAGCCTGTGTTTGGGAGGAGGGTGGCGGGGGGGCAGGAAGGGGAAGGTAGGTGGGTCTCTGGCTCTCTCACTGACCGAACGAAACGCAACAATGCAAGCACTGTTACTTCACGTCGGTTTTCTGTGAGAGGGTGGTGCTTCCCCGGACGAGCCGACCCATTAGTGCTGAAAACAATAATAGCTTCAGCTTGGCTCTACCACTACAGTTTTAAAGACCTATCGATGCCATGGGTTATGTTGGTTTTGAGGGCTGCTGTAGTTTGTGGCTTATTCGTGTAGACCTGCGACTTAAGAAAATCCTAAAAGAAAAAGTGTAACGGGGTCATATCGTATAGTATTTAATGCCCACAAATCGCTCTTGCAGAATGTCTAATGTGACATGAGCTATGTAGGGGATACCGAGGAGAATTGTAACAAAGGAGAGTTGTAACAAAGCCGATTTCTCGGAATCTATGACCGTTAAAAATATGGTAACACAACTCAATTATTATTATTTTGACTCGCTATTTGATGTGGTTCGCGCCAACG
Source organism: Antheraea mylitta (assembly GCA_014332785.1). Taxonomy (NCBI): domain Eukaryota; kingdom Metazoa; phylum Arthropoda; class Insecta; order Lepidoptera; family Saturniidae; genus Antheraea; species Antheraea mylitta. The sequence goes on from JACEII010000009.1 coordinate 9,025,883, forward strand.
CCCTACAGCGAGTGGTTGTGAGTATACGAAACCTGCACGAAAAAAAATGACAAGTAAGTTTTCGATCAATATTTAAATAACCTATTATTCTTTATGTATTGAATTAGTGGTGATGTGTCATTATTTCAAAAATATATTACCTATTCAAGTTTCATAGCACGATATTAGATTTTAGAATTTCAGTAAGTTTTTAAGGTTAAGAGGCTTATTCTAACCAAACCATGACTTTAATGAACCTAGGAGAGTTGAAACAATCTGTTTCAACTCGAGTTGAAACAGTCTATTTTAACTCTCCTAGGGGAAAAAAATCTTATTCTCTTTTGTAATTAAAATTAGGTATTTTTGCATGAATGTTATTTTACTGTTTCAGAATGCCGAATAAATATGTACGAAAAACAAATAGGGGAATGAGTAGTTTAAAAATGTATGAACTAGCTTATGAAGAGGTGACGTTAAGAGGTCAGAGTCTTCGAGTTCCTGCGTCTTCATATAATTTGAATTATGTGTCATTGTATCGATCTGTTAAAAAGAAAAAGGATTTCCAGGCTAACCTGACAGATAAGGCTCCATCTGTCGGATATCCCAGATGACAGTATTTTCGGAAGATGAGGAGAATATATTGTGTATATAAGATATTGCGGCATCCAATAATGGGTTCACAACAAAAGAAGCAAGAAAATTGGCTTATATGTTAGCAGGGGATGTTTGGTTTTAATTATTTACGAAATGTCATCCAAATTTATCTTCGAGCTTTAATAGAACCAAAGTTGTTATATTTATCGACGATTATAAAGGTGTCTTGAGCAAGCATGCGCTTGAAACAAAGAATATATGGAACGTCGATGAGCTGCTATAAAAGCTAGTAGAAGATTAAAGGCAGTTAAGAAGCGAGTATTTAGTGTGAAAAATAAGAAGTCTAAAAATGCAAAAGGAAAGAAACCAAAAAAGAATAAGAAGAGTAGTGAAACTGATGACGAAGATCACCAGGCAGAAAATAACTGCTATTGCTTATGTTGTCTTGAGCCTTATTCCACCAGCTAGTCGAATGAAACATGGGTTCAATATATTGAGTGTAAGAAATGGTCTCATGAAGCTTGTACTGGAGGTGAAGTACAGTATATGTGTCATAATTGTTTCTCCGACTAACTCATATTCTATCGTTACTTACTATTTTTATGTGACATAACGTAATAAATAATAAAGATTTATAAAACTGTTTATATTAGCCAATAACAATGTTTATCATGAATTTAATTCCCAAATACATAGCTGTTACAACTTACCTCAACGTCTGTTACAATTTACCTCGGCACTAGGAGAGTTGTAACGCGGAGAGTTGCTTCAGTTTTCATCGTTTTTCTCATATGCCTTGGATGTTTTAATCGTATTTATAGTTAATTTAACAAGTGTATAACATTGGTCATGGTGAGGTATAAAATTCATTCGAATATAACTGTATTTGGCTGAAGTATCCTAGGTAATTTAAAAATTGTTAAAACCCTCCTCGGTCTCCCCTAATATATAGCGCCGTCCTCTTGAAAGCAAATGTCGTTGGTGTCCATATTATCCAATTCAAGCTACAATAAATTGGAAAATATCATCTATCTATATGCGTTCGCTTTTGGCGATGATTGCCTGGCCAACGTCATTCTCTAAGAAATATAGAACGATGTCACCACCAGTCCAAAATTGTTGTTGAATGCTATATTCATTCATGTTGCTATAGCAAAACAGACTGAGTAGATTACAACCATTTTGATTTCAGGCATAGTGCAGTCACTTTGTCGTGCAACAATAAAAAAAAGATGTGGCGTCACCAATATCACAGTATAAATATGAGAGACAGTATGGAAAGTACCTACAGACGCTCGACAACGGCACACTCAACAAACATGCGCATCACGAGAAATTTTAAAGGGTATTCTATGGACAGCATCGCGAAAATCGCTTAGGGGTCTCGTAGACTCGAATGCTTGTATGAGTGTGCCGGTACGAGCGTTTACAGGTAGTTTTCGTACTGTCTCTTATATGTATCTGTGACAATATGGCCACTATCAACTGTCAAAGTTCGGAAGTCCCTATTGGAAGACCATATACAAACTGTAATACTTAAGTTGAAAATCTGTCAACAAGCACGTATAGTGTGTTCGAGCAGGAGTACTGAAGAACCATCCCTCCCCAAATTATTTTCGTTCGATTGTTATTTAATATTAGGTGAGATTGTGATCAAATGATAAAAGTCATAGAGTATAGAAAAAAGAAGGTATAGAACGGTTTACTTACATAAATTATGATTAAAAGTAAGTAATATGTAACCTTATCGCTGATCACATGCACGATGCGAGGACCTTCATCTGTACGTAGCGGTCGCACACGCACAGCCACCTGCCATAAATAGTACTTCTATTATAAGATTCCAATGTCATTTCTAAAACATTACACATATTGACTAGGGAAATAGAAAAGTTCGTTCAGGTTCCAAGACCAAGATGTAAAAAATCACGTAATTTTCTATTCCGGGACACAAATATAAAGTACTAAATTCAAGGGCTATATCATTAAAAAAATCTTATCTAAAACTATTCTTCAACATTAATTTTAAAACAAAAGGAATAATATAAAAAGGTCTGAATACACTTAAATATAGGAATACGTATTTTTTCACCCCATACAATTAATAACTTCTGTAACGATTAACTTTGCTTTAAATTTAAATTGTCATAGATTCATAGTGATGTCAACTGTCTTATTAATTCCTGTTTATCTTTCTACTTTAAATGGAATAAAAAACTTTAGCCAACTCATAGACTTTTGTAAATCAAATGCTTACAACTATATATTCATGATTTACTTCACCGTTTGGTATAACATAATTATTACGCACATTATAATTAACAAAGTATAAATATATAATTTTATAACTAAATTACCATTAACTTCTCTTCTGTGACCGTACGCACACCATGGTGTTTATCAGGAGTGCTTTGAGTCATGGCATTACAGCGTTTAGACACTATCAATGACCTTCAACAATACACTCAAACAGACCACTTCTCTTTAAAAACTAATAAAATAACGACCTTAGTACAATATAATTTTTTCAAAGTTTATAACAGTAATCAAACACTTTTCAATATGAAACATAGTTACATATAACTATTTTATATTAAGATAGGAACTAGTTAAAGTCTATAATCAGTATTTCATAATCATTCTGCAAATATACGCAGCCCTTGCTTACAATACTTCACGTGTACTGAAAGCTGAAACTATGTGTTCAAGTCAAAATACTTACTACAGCCTTCGGTTCAGGCGGTCGCTCTGGCAACAGCTAATCATCACAAACAACACTTTCATGCTTCACATCGTATCGTAACGAGCCTCTGCTATTAATTATATTTTAAAGCTGTCTCTTATAACAAAATATTTTTATAAATAAGTATATAAGCTATTTTATGCGCATAATTACTTGCGTGTCCAGTATAATAATACCTTCAAAGGGTTGTAAGGATTGCATAGATTCTATAGCGCAACTAGGTAAATGTAACACATATATTTATTTCATAAAATCATAAAATTCATTGAATATATTGGAAATATTTATATGATATTAAAAGATAAGCGACGTAATAAATATTTGTTGGATTTTTTTGTTTATCGGTTTGTTTAACAGATAACGTCACTAGAAAATTTTCGGATGTGAAAGAATTTTTCAGATTAATGAGATCTTAACATTAGGCAATGTATAGGTTTACACATATAATTACTTTGCGAATAGATGCTAAAGCACTGCAGAAAAATATATAGACAATTGGGAACAAATAGGATCTTCTGCTGCCAAACTTGTTCCTAAGGCAGTTGGATTTGTTATTCTCATACATCTATTTCGTTGTCATTGGCGATTTTTACTATTAAAAAATATATTTTCTATTTTAATTATAATTCTGGGATTCAAATGAAGTAGATTACAACATAAAATATCTTACTCAATTATAACAACTTACTTCAACATTCTCGCCCGCTTAGAATGTAACTGATAGACATTTTGAATATTACTTATCTATTCCTATGTAGTATTTTTTATTTTATTCATAGTATTTAGCATTTGACTACTGTGGTTATCATTTCACCAGACTCTAAATGAAGATGTAGTCCAAAATACCTATAGTCCATACTAATCTTTCAAGAGGACTAACTAGTTCTTGAGTGCAACTACCGGTTATACGTACTTGGAACAGCGTTTAACATAAGAGTAGCCAGCCGAGCTTAGAAGAAGCGTTACCATGGCGTGCCACGGTCTCGTCACGATGTATTCCTTCTCACAAAGTACTTGAACATAAGTCGATTGACACAATGTTCGGAAACGTTAACTAAGCTATCGTCGCTTCAAAATAAAGATCATCTAACAAGTTCTTTGTCATGTTACTTCTTCTTTCCAATATCTACTCCAAAAATACAAAGATAGCATCTGTTCACCGTTAACTACTGCAAGCAAGACATTAATATTGTCCTAAAATATATGTTCACATATTACCATATTGCTAAACCTCAAACTGCTTATAAAGTATTATCAAACAAAAATCTCGAACGTCCACGATAACGATGCTAATATTTAACTAACCCCAGTATGCATGTAAACGTAACCTTTGAGGTTATACTCCAATCAAAGGTTATCTTGAGTACTTTTTCCGATAAAGAATGTTTTCGCAACCGTTGTAGAAGTACCTATTTAGTAACCTGTTATTTTGTACATTGGAGAGTAACATATTTGATGGATGTTAAAACAATCGTTATTAACTGGTTTATTCATAGGTAACGACCATAAATATCATATTATTAACAATCCATCATAAACGCTTCAATACAACAGAGTCGCATTCCTGCATCGACTATTATATTTCTTATCCAAAACCTCTAACAATTCCTAAAAACGAACCTTTAAGTATGTATCTAGATTAATAAGCCAAGGTTTAAATTTCGACTGTCGACAAACCATAAACTTTGAGCGTTTAGTAATTTTAATGACACTATTGTAAATCCACGTAACTATGGGTCAGTACAACCTAACGAAAGCACTTCCTCCACAACTATTTCTACCATGAAGCAGCAGTGCTGGCACTGCTGTTTTCTAATCAAAAGTGTGGTTACTGGTTGGCAACACAGATTTTTTAGATTAGTATAAAGAGTTCTTAATCATTAAAATAAATTATCTACAAATTAATAATTCCATAAACTAATTGAATAATGCATTTGTCTCTGTGAATATCATAAGTTATCATAGGTAATATAAGTCTGTCACATATGAGTTGCGATCCGTCAGCCGCGCTGGACGCACGCAGTTGCGCGCCAGATGGTTATTTCGACAACGCAATACTGTCGAGTGAGTCATCACTCGACACTATTGTATTTTGGAACTGCGATTACTTCCACGAAACGCACCTGTGTGTCTACCTTGTTCTATTGCTCTTTTGAATTTCGATTAGTTCCGTGAAACGCAGCTGTGCGAAGTGTAAATCTTTCTTTATAGTTTTGTGCTACTTTTAGTCCGGACTGCGGAGTCTATAACTTCAAAAGACACGCCTCCCTGCCCCTCTAGCAGGGAGGTTTTTAATGTCTTCCCCTGCCTCGCTCCCCTCCTCAGGCCCGGGTATGGCCTCTCATAGTAAGATTCGGCTTTTAGAAGCTGAACTCGCTAGGTGTCGTGGCTCCATCGGAAGCAACAGTCTCTCCCAAATAGAGAACTATGACGCATTTACGAAGAAGTATCGTGCCGAGCACTCTTTCGCGATGCCCGCTCTCTTGGTCCTAGTTAGGATCAGGAATCAAACGACTTCGAGCTGACGAATCGTCACTCCTCTAGGGACGATACGTCCGGCTCTGACTCCGACATGGAGCAGGATCCCCCACTGACGATGGCTTCACCGAAGTCACGCGGCGTCTAAAACCGTGCAATAAGCGCCAAAATCCCTCCTCGTCCGAGAATGAAGGCGCTAAGCCTTCTAAACTCGCAAACGTCGACGGCGCGAAAGTGCCAACGGCGACTCTCGCACCCCCTAGACTAGTCTCGCCCAAAGCTGTGACTGCCGCAGTCACGGGTAAGAAGCCCCGCCCTCCACCTCCTGTCACGATCCAGGACAGAGCGTCCTGGGTCAAAATCTCTAGTCTGCTGCAAGCAGCAGACATTCCTTTCACCTCTGCCATGAATACCCTCGTGGGTATTCAGGTAAAGGTAGCTACCCCTACTATTCACCGCAAACTTACGCATTTCCTGCGCGATAATAAGTTTGCTTTTTTCACCTATGCGCTCGAAGAAGAGCGTATGCTGTGTATTGTCATCCACAGAGTCCCTTCGGAAATCCCAGTCGATGACATATAAGGAGACCTCAAGGAACAGAAGTTCCCTGTCAAAGAGGTGCACCGTATGCGCTCCCCGCGCACTAGAATGCCCTGCGATATGGTGTTGGTCATTCTCGACCGCACCGTGGAGGGTAAGAAAATATTTAATCTCTCGACCCTCTGAGGCCTCTCCGGCGTCACCGTAGAGCCGCCGCGCAAAACGTCCGTACCCTCGCAGTGTCACAACTGCCAGGTGTACGGACACTCAGCACTTAATTGTTACCTGAAAGCCAGGTGTGTTAAGTGTCTTGGCGACCACTCCACTAAGTAGTGTCCTCGCACGAAAGACTCGCCCGATCCTCCGAGTTGTGTCTTGTGCCGCGGTGTGGGCTATACCGCGAATTATCGCGGGTGTCCCCGCGCCCCTCGTACAAAACAGCCCCGCTACGCTAGGCAGGTCTCGCCGTCTAAGGCGCCTGCGGCGTCAACCCGTCTCCGACCTCCGCCTCTCAACTCTAGAGAGGCCTTCCCTAACTTGCCGAGCACATCTCGTGCACCGGTAGCGCCCGCACCCGCGCCTAGCGCGCCCCTCCGCCCCGCATGGGCCCTTCAGGCCCCGTGGGCCCCCAAGATCGCGCCTCAGCCTGCTCCTCGTCCTCAGACGGCTAAGCCTTCACAGGCCGACCCCACCCTCGCCTTCAAATTATCTGGTATGGACTGGTCAGCCCAGCTCTTAGTCTTCCAAGAGATCTCGGAGATCTCCGCGTACGATGAAGTAGCAAACGATCCAAAACAGGGCCTTATTCGTGCGATCGCGAAGTTTCCCGCCATTGCCGCTACCATTCAAAGGCTCGCTTGCGCCACCGTCTCGAAATAATAATAATTTTTCTCAATATAAGATAGAGTAAAGTCGCGTGTTTCTATCTATCTTCACCTAAAATCGATAAACAATGTCGTTATTTCTATTTTTGGATACCGGCGTCGGCGCCGTTCGTTTAGAAGTTTCGTCTGTAAATTCGATCTTTTCAATTCACGTGGCCGGCCACGTCGCGGACCCCTCCCTCGTGCGTCACGAGTCAGGGCCCTCACGATTTTACTCCCGCACATACGTCGCGTCATCTCGGCAGCATCTTTGCTCGAGATTACCCGGGTGATCACAAAGATGTTGCTATCGCGATACGGTACACACCACACCGATTATACACACGCACAGATATTCAGACATGCACCTTTACACAAACTGGTGGAAGGGTTTACTTTTTTTCCTTTATTCGAACTGAATCGAGTAGTTTAATTTGTTTCTTTCCGATTTACATGTTGTGTTTTTAAATCATGCAATTTTAATTGTATGATTCAAAAATGAACACATGTATAGCTTAGCATAGTTTAGCTAGGTCAGATCGGGCTATTTCCGGTAACAGCCCAAGCCAAGGTGTGCCGTGCACCCTTGAGCATGTTACTTAAACAAAATCGGCGGAGTGCCTTAAACGCTCGCCTTAGTAGTCCGGTGAAGCTGTGAAGGCCAATAGAGTAGTCAGTTCGCAAAAAAAAAATCTGTCACATATAATTTTACTCAATAAATGATATTTCATTACTATGTTCTATAGTTTTTTGTACATAATGATATCTATATATCATATCAACATTTGGCATATAATATAGATTTTTACCAATAAACATTTGAATTAGGATATCTCGAGATTAATTTACAGTACTCATAAATTTATCATAGTATGTTATGAATGTAGTTTATTTAGGGCACCATAAAAATAAATTAAGATATTAAATTACAAATAAGTTTCCTCTATTAAAAAAACGGAAACAAAACTGTTACAGGTAAAAAAAAAATTCTTTATTAAAACCTATGTGAAAATATACACATGTTTTCATGGTAATAATCAGAAAAATTGTTACATACCAATATACTAGGTAAACAGAAACTTCCATCTTTAAGTAATTTATAAACTTCAGTTTTATATACCACAACAAGCAATTCATTTAGATCGAATGAACATTGTAATTAAATAATACCTGTTTTCTAAATCAATTAAAATTTGCGGGATATAGGCTAAATTTCACATAATTAGTGAACATATATGCGGAATACATGAACATATTCTTAAAGAAAAAAAAATGAAAAAGGGTATAATACATATTTATTTATTTCAATTATATACTTTCTTAAAAAACTACAGATAATAATATATTAAATATCGCCACGAGCAAACAGTTTAACACCTCTATCAAATAGTTTAAACAGATATCGAGTTGACTTTGATTCTATTGAAAACATGTGTTCCCTCTCATAGTATTGGCTGGGATATTTAATTGTTAAATGTCCAGATACATCTGTACTCAATCCTGATGGAAGGTTTTCTACCTCAAGTAAAGTGTGGGCTTTGTGTGACAGTAAATTAGATAATATAAAAGTTAGCTCATCATCCAACACACTGTTGCACTGGAACAGGATGAATGTATTGTAATTTTTCTTTACTAGGTCTATTATATCTTTGCAAAATATATTAACTTCTCTTAAACTGTACTGTAAGTCAAATAAATGTGACACACCATCAATTATAACATTGACATCTTCATGTTTCTGCTGCATTGATATTATTCTCTCTTTTACTTTGAGAAATAAATCTGTGTTTGAATTATCTTCTGTTAATATGTTATTTACAGCTTCTTCTCCCATGTTGTAAAATTCTACAAAACCAGAATCAATATTGGTTTGGAGGTTGAAATTCATTTTAAGGCCAACATTTTGATAATGATACAATGAGTTGTGTGTTGATATAATCAGAACTGCATTTTTATTCTTGATGCAATTATTTAGAATACAGCTAATAATAAAAGAACTGTCGCAACCATTTAATTCCTTGACAACAATTACTTTACTGAAGAAGCCTTTATCCAAATGTAAACAGGAGACTATATCAGCAGACATTCTAAAAATTAAAAATACAATCATCCAACCTGATAACAAAGATAGTCAATCATTTAATAGAATCAGCATCACGAATTCGTTACGTTAGTTAATTTGACATAGGACGATAAGTTGTACGAAAAACATTATATGACTGTTTTAAAACACACAGCTGTACAACTATAAGACAGCGACGCAAACCAGTTAGCGCGCCACTTATTCAGTGCTCGTTAGTTAGCCGCCAGTAACATTTCCGTAATAAAATGTTATATAATTAAAAAAATATTGTCGCACTTTACGCATTGCAATTATAGACGATAATTATCAGTACTTTTATTAGTGAAGTGATGCAATATTCGGATTTAGTAAAATATTACAATTGAACTGGTACGTACCTTCCTCTTTAATTTATTTATATCATAAAAATAAAAAGATTCAGTAATTGTATAATTTTTGAAAGACCTTGAGAATAATTTGAGGTTAGGAATTATGTGTATTTTAATCTCTTTGGTGCAAGTTAGAGATATGACACAAAACAGTTATTTTATCATACCATAAAAAAAAAACAAAATACTTTGTTTTATTTAGAATATTTGCTTATATTCCTCTTATATACAGTCATGCATGTAGAGGAACTGTGATGTAGGAATATATAACATTTTTTTTATTTAATATTTTAATTTCTATTTGGCATTTCCCTGCCTATTGCCTATTAACCACAGAGAACTAGGACTGTTGATAAAATATCGACATATCGAAATATCGATATTTTTTTCTTAAAATATCGATATTTTGTAATAATTTTTTAGGCGATATATCGATATACTATTAGTATAATTTGGATATCGGGGTCGATATTTTTTTATTCATAATAATTTTTTTAGCCTTATTCCACCTTGGTTGAATCGATACATTATGTTTTTCTTTTCCAGTATCCTCAGTCAGATATAATCTCAGAATTCACACCTATTACACGTGTTATTTTTACATACTTTATCAATACTTTTCCTCTACTTTTATATCTATTCACCTTCCTACTTAAAACTATTCTAGTTATAAGTCTTTCATCCCTCTTTATGACATGCCTGTATCATGCTAACCTATAATTTCTCAACTTCTCTGTCACTGGTGATGTTTTCAAACTTTATCTGATACGTTTTTATTCTATCACTTCTAGTCACACCATACATATTAACAATCGCAGGTCTGCCGCGTACAATTTTTTTTCATCCGTTTCTTTTGTAACCTAGCATTCAGATGCATACAGTATGACTGTCTTATAAGAATTTTAGACGCCTTCCCCATGAGTTTCAAGGGCATTTGTGGATCGCATAACCTGAACATTTCGTGCATCCTGCATTTATCCTATTCCTTCCGTTATTGTCTACGCTGCTACGTTTTGGATCAATGAATATGAAGCAGGCTAGTAGTAATCGTAGTACCTAGTGAAACAGCTATTTTAAAAATCTCTTGCTGAAAAATATTCATTACCATCAGCTTGTAAGAGAGCCACTGCAGAGCTACAGACCTTTTCCTGAAAGAAGGTATGGACATAATCACCACACTAACCCACGGCGTATTGGCAATTTCAAACTCTGAGAAAACCACAATTGTACGTTTTCTCACATATAGTAATACTACCAGAACATTTCTCAGGTTCAGGTTTTCTCACGGAGTTTTCCTTGACCGTCAGATGATACTGTTACCAATTTAAATTAGTAAGTGTACGCGAATTTTGTAAAATTCATTATTACATACCGGGGTCCGAACCAGCAGACATCGAAATGTTATTCTACTAGTGAAACTAGTAGACTACCACTATTTAAAAAACTTGGTAACTGATGGACTGAAAAATATTGGTACACAATATTATCTTATTTAGATAAAACAATAATGATGATGATTATCAATATGATTGAATGACGTTTGTGCAAGTGGCTCTTAGAACTGTACTGTTATATTTTAAAACATATATGGTATAAACTGTACAACATATATGGTATATACTGGATTAAAAACTGTAAACCAATGTTAAGCTGAATTACATTTTTTTTAACATAGCCGATATATATCGATATTTTTTTTCTCATATATCGAGGTGCGATATTGATATTTTCATAAACATCGGTATGTCGAATATCCAATATTTTTAAAAATATCAACAGTCCTACAGAGAATCTTCTATCAACTAGGGATGATCGATACTCATTGATGTTGAAGAAACATCGATGTTTAGTTGAAAAAAATCTATATTGTGATTTTGATAACATCGATATATCGATATTTTGATTTCGATAACATCGATGTTATTAGGATAAAATACCGAAATGTCAATATATTTTTAGGGTCATTTAATGTTGCATGTACTAGATAATTGTCAAGTTTAACTCAAAGTAAGTCGTATGAATAGTTATTTCTTTGGATGACCTTATTTTTTTTCTACGCTGGCCAATTCCTGTGCCAGAAACACCCGATCAAAGTTAGTCTTTTTACAGACAGTTATAATTGCTTGCAAAAACATCGATGTTTATCGTAAATTGATACTTTAAACCGATGTTACCATTCATCTTAACATCGATGTTTTTCTAATATCGATCATCCATACTGTCAAATATAAATCTGCTCTTCTTGACCATAGTAGGGATGTGAAAAAATTTCCGAATATAGTAAAAATTGATTAAAATGTAATCTAATAAATCTACACAAATGTTAGGTTATCAACACATCAGCCTATTGCCGTCCACTACTGAATGTAGGGCTAAATGTAAAATAATACGGGACAGTTCTGTCATTTTTTTAAATTTCATTCATATTTTATTTTTTGAGACAATAAGGTTGTCATTTTGTAGGGATGCTCATAATTTAATTTTGATTATAGTAAAATATATATGATATATAACAATTTGATTATAATAACCTTACCTTGAAAGTTCAAAGAAATATTCGCTGTGATATTTAGTTTTAAATTGATTTTTTTTTGTTCATATAATTTTATTTCATTGTTAATCCGATATATTGTTAATATGAATCTCTTAGTTTTATTATTGAAATATGAAAAAAGTGTAGATTTTTCTATAATAGAAAAAAAACTAATTTTTTCGCAAAAATTTATTAAAATTGATTATCATTTCCATTAATGTCACATCCCTAGACCACAGACTAAAAGTAGGTCTTGACATGTAGATTTATATTAGTGGTGTTCTGGACATACCGATACAAAAAAATGGTCATCTTACTTTGAATTATCGATATTTTATTAATATATTGGGCAATTAAATATTGGCTAAAATCTGGATAATTTGAATATCAAACGTTTAAGCAACGATGTTACAGTTTTCCTTATAGCAGTTAAGCAGGGATTATGTAATTGCAAACTATAATTACAATATTTTGTTAATGTTCGTCGTTAATTAAAATTAGGTTTTTCACTTGGACTTTGATCTTTGGATTGATCAACACAAATTCTTTCAGCGATAAAAACAAATAATAATAACTACGACGGGTTCTAGCAATTACGTCGCCCCGTACAAAGGGATAAATAGCTGCCTAAATAAATTAAATTTTAATAAATTAAATTAAAAATTATTTTAAATAAATTTAAATAGTAAGTTGTATGCTATAAATATTGTCAATAATTTTGTTTATTACCTTTAAGTTTTAGTACATTTATATATTTATAATGAAGCATGAAATATAACACAATAAAGCTTTAAAAACATCTTTAATTAGAATCAAGTTACAGACATATGTATATAACTTTTTATAGTCTGACAGGTAACAGCACGTGTTTTAGCAATTAGGTCGCCCTGTACAAAAAGACAAATAACCGCTGCTTAATTTTAAATAGTAGTGTTATAAATTTAAAGTATTACATTTAACTTTTAGTGTATTTATATATTTAAAAAGAAACATGGAATATAACACAATCACGTTATACATTTATATATAACTTTTTATACACTGACAGTTAGAATCTCGCCTTTAAATTTTGGCTCCCCTATACGAATAAAGTTGCAAGTACAATGAATCAGATTAATTATTTGTTTAATTATAGGCATCAATTAGATGATTTCATAAAATCTCTTAGAAAGTGTGATTTAATTATAAATTATAGTTCCCAAGGTTATACAATGTTGCTTACAAATATTTAACTATAATGGCAAACTCTGTACCATCTCAATGCCGTATTTGTCTCAACAAACTAGCAAATTATAAGTTAAAATTCAATAAAATCCACAAATAGGCATATTTAGAGGAACGCAATACAAAAGGGGCAAATCAATATAAAAAAAGATTTATTTGTCCAATATAAGCTCATAAATTCGTTGAAGGAACTAATTAATAATCAAATTAGATGCATTAAGCTCAGTATTATAATTTTATGGAATTTTACATAACATCATATGCATTTTATCCGTTATAACGAAAATCACATGTTACCATTTTACAAACAGAGCAGTCAAAGAGCAGTAACAAAGCAGTCAATCAAAATTAAGATGATTATAAATGAAGTTATGATTACGATATATTCCACATAAATTAAAATTAGGTTTTTTTATTCGGATTATGATCTTTGGATTGATCAAGACATGTTTATTCAGAGAGGAAAATTAATAAATGTAACGTAGAGAGAAACTCTGTGTACGAATTGTAACCAATGTGGATTGTAGCTATTTTATATCTCCTTACGATATAGTAATAAAGCTGCGAGCAATCTGAAGTGTAAGCGGTTTCATGAAAAAGGTGAAGCTGTTAAGACGTTGCTAGGTCAATAACGTTGTCAGTTTGAGAAAGAAAAAAAACCGTACAAAGAGACAAATTGTCGCTCCTTAATATAGATATTAGTGTGTTATATATAATTCCAATAAATTTAAATTATTATATTAAGTTTTTGTAAATTTATTTACTTAGGTAGAAGCATGGAATACATTACTAGTATAATGGATAAAAAACATAATCAAGCCTTGAAACATTGTAAAAAAATAACCTAAAAACATCCTCATTAGAGACGAGTTCAACTAAAAAATTTTAATAATGGCGTCTCGTTCGATACAAGTGACGTACATAACTTTTTATAGTCTGAGAGCTAATTCACATCTAAATTTCGGCACCCTGATAAATTTACGAGAGAGAGCGCCGCGCTGTGCTAACGAAAATGTATAGCAGAGGTTATAAAATCTCTTCGCAAGCGTGATTAGATTATATACTCCATAAAGTTTTACATTGTTATAAAGCTTAATTATGTTATATTCCATACTTCTTTCTAAACACATAAATTTATTAAAACTGAATATATTCATTTAATTTTATTGAGATTATCATTAAATATTATAAAATAAAGTCCTCTGCCACGTCTGACTGTCTGTTCGCAATAAACTCAAAAACGACTATACCGATTTTCGTGCGGTTTTCACCAGTAGACACTGTGATTCATGAGGAAAGTTTGGGTAAGTTTGTCAAGGTGTTTTTTTATTATCAGAGCAGAACAACGTCCGCGTCGCCCGCTAGTACGTGAATATTTAAAATATATGATAGTAAGTGGCTACTTGACTCTTTGTACAGGGTGACTGAATAGCTAGAACCCGCGCTGGTTATTATTATTCGTTTTCGGCTCCAAAACAACATTTGTTGATCAGTATATATATATCCAAGTTTTTGTAATATCATTGTCCAAGTCCGAATAAAAAAAAAACATATTATAATGAACATAACATAGGGAACACAAAATGTTAACCATAGTTTAGAAAGATTGTTTTGTTACATCTTGTACAATGAAAAGTTGTTAACGAAACTTGTGACATTAGGGTAAGAAGAAGAAGAAAATCATTTCTTTGATGACACTTGTTATGAAAACATATGTCAATTAGGAATAATATACAAACGAGGTTTAGGATGAATTCAATAAGAAAGAAAAATATTTGATACAGTGAAACTCAAGAACAGTATTATTAAGGAAAAGAGCTGTTTCTGCTGTTACTATAGAAATATAGTGAATGTAGAAACTTTTAATATCGTATGCTATTATCCTAATATATCATTAAAACGAATTGAATTGATAAACATGAGCTAAATTGTTACATCCGTTTAATTTACTAATTCACTTGGATACTTTTCATGATACAACAAAATGATACTGGCATATGTCTTGGGACTTACAGTGTAGTGTTATAATAACTAATAATAATTACAACGTAGAACAAGAGGTATCCGTGGACAGTGATCACGAGCCTTATATGTTTAGCCTAGAGGTTGCAGGTTCGATTCCGCAAATGACTGAGTTATTAGTATGATCAACAAAAGTATAATTTCTCTGAATGTTTAATATCTATATATGTACTCTATATAACATTTATGTAGTTATCATAAGCTCTTTAATTTAAAACGAAAGTGCTTTGGGTGAAGATGTGTCGATATATATAAATTGCGATACCCCTTGATTATTGTGACATTACTGTTTACAGATGAATCGGACTCTATTCATTAATATATTTATTAATAGCAAACAACTAGAATCCTTTTTTATTTCTGGAATGTATGAATATGAACTTATGAAGGTTTCGCCTGTAGTATATGAGATTTGCGATGTTTTTCTAAGCACGAAATTGTACGGACTCTATGGGCGGTTATGAATGAACGTATGACAGCCAAATAGTAATAATATGACAATAGCATAATCAGCTGTTACATTCCTAGAGTACGTTATTTTAGTGGGTTCAAAGTAGGGATGTGAGATAAATGGAAAAAAAACGATTATTTAAATCGATTTTTCTTTTACCAATAATAATCGATTTATCAAAAATTGATTTTATTGGAAATAAATAATCGATTTCTGCGAAAAATCGATTTTTATAATATTTAAGAATATACATACTTTCCATATTCCTATAATAAACCTAAAGATTCAAAATAACAATTTATCAGATTAAGAATCAAATAAAATGACACGTATCAAAAGTAACCAGTTCAAAACAAAATAAAAGTGAATGTTCCTTTAAACTTTCAAGGTAAAGAATATAGAAACTAGTACTATTAAACATTATATCGTAATAAAAATAAAATGATAAGCATCCTAACAAAGTGACAACATTATTAATTCTAACTTTAAAATTCAAAACAATAAAGTTCTCTTTTAAATTTTCCTATTAATTATAGTGTGTGATTGACAAAATTTAAAATTGAAGAATTTGTTATTAAATAATTTCAATAATAATTTATAGTTTTAAACTTATCGATGTTCAGTTTACCATAAAACATTTTTAGTGAACATGTTGAAGTACATTTTACTCGCATGACAGACCTTTTTAGTTTTATTGAAATTTTTACTTGTACCACAACAATCATTATAAGATATAGTAACTCATGTTACTTGTAAGGCAGTGGGATGTTTTCATTCTATGTTCTTTTTAAATTTATAGTTTCACTACAACATTTTTCATTCTATCGAACAGGATATGCATATTACTGTGGTATTATTCTTATTCGTTATAAAATACTTTCGCCAGCCGCTTTTAGGTGTTTTGCGACTAGAAAACTCTTTAATTGTTTACAACTATATTATCTCACTATGCTCACTCTTCAATTGTAAATAATAATGAACTTATTTTGAGTTTTTTTCATCCGTCGCATATATGTTTCTGAAAATCGATTTAAATGCGTAATTTATACATTCGATTTTAAAAAAATCGATGAATATTAATATAAAAATCGATTTTAATAAAATAATATTCGTTTTAATTAAAAATCGATTATTTTTTAACATCCCTTGTACAAAGAACTTGCGCTGTCAAAGTTTGATTTCATTTTAGAGTGTTAGAATGTGAATATTACATTGCCTGGATTAAAATTTTACATTCTCTTTGTCTGAATCAAAGAGAATGGTCTGAATCTGTGGTGTCAGTAGTCAATACAGTAATCTCAAAATTATTTTTATAAAAACCAGTTTCCCTACCCCGCCATGCGTGGAGATATGTGTACTAACTGTATATTTTATCAACAGTTACTTTTAATAGAAGTACAAAGCAGATAGTCACGATCTCTAATAAAACGTTCAATATCAATAATGTCCAAAGAAAAAGAAGTCAGAGTAGGAAGATGGTACTTTGGAGGAATGGCGTCAGCCGGAGCGGCGTGTATCACTCATCCTTTAGATTTGCTCAAAGTTCAAATGCAAACTCAAAAGGGCAAAAATATTTCGATGTTGCAACTTACAGGGATAGTAATAAAAAATCAAGGTAAGCATTTGTCAGTCTCATGATACCGTTCTTACTTAATTAAAAAAATAATATTATCCACTGTCAATTGTAATATACCATGCTTTGTTTTAAACCTTATCTACTATCAATTTTTATAATTTTCATTCTCATTTTTAAAAGTCAGATTTAGCTATATTTGTTATATATATATAATTTCTTTATTTCTGTGATGACTATGTTATAATTTTCCTTAGTGAAATATGAATTAGATAATGTGATTTATCAAATAAAGTTGTTGTTGATAAAACGCTAAGTTGATCTCAATTAAATACTGAATATTTCCATGCCTATTTCTTAAAACTGTTATCCTTTAAAACTTCTAAGTCAATTTTAATACAGAATCTAAGACTAATATTTAAGAGAAGAATCTAGACTATAATTAAGCTTTTTTACAGAAATTAACTAGGATTGATAAGACTTAAAATAATTAAAATTAAATAGTACTTCTAATTCAAATTAGATATATATTTCCGATGATAATAGAGCTGGAACATCACCCTTTTTTCCTTTCAAAATGTTATTAATTCTTCTAATTTATTAAGTCCTCAATGCCCTCAACAATTTTTCTATATGTTGTATATATATGTCTATGGGTCTCCACTGATATGTTAGGATACCTTATTCCAGAAGAGCTGGAAACTATTAATTTCTATAAAAAATGCTGATATAGCTTCACATATAAAATAAAAATATCATCTTGTATACTTCTTACTTGCATACTTTGTTGTTTTATAAACTTACATATATTACAGATTACATTATATGTTTCAATATCAAATATGATATAAATACTGAGATACCATATTTAACTGTAGTTTTTCATATAAATATGGATTTGTATGTACTAATAAAAGTGTGAAGTAACATTTGTTTTTTATTTAAATGACTATAAACATTATTGATTATGTTACCATAATAGTGGTACCTTTTAGTTCATTCATAATCAAAACATAGATACCTATATTCTTAATGAGAGCAGTACTAATTAATTATATTTTCATAGTGCAATTTACATTTTCAAGGTATAACTGGACTTTATAATGGTATATCTGCATCACTTCTCCGTCAGTTAACATACTCTACATCCAGGTTTGCAATTTATGAAGTGGCTAAACAGCAGCTAGCTCCGAAAGATGTAAGTATTTTTTTTTTATTAATCAGTATTTTTTTTTACTGTGTATATGAATATATGTCTTTAAAGAGCTATCCTGTGAAATTACTTGACAAAATGTGACAAGATTTTTACTGGTAGAAATACAGGACTTTTGTTAATATTTACTAAGCTAATTATTACAATTTTCCATAATTGCTGAACATTAATGATAACATTTCTTTGAGATACTTAGAACCCATAATAGGATATAAGTACTATTGACAATATTACAGTTAAAAAAGAAAGATGATCCAGATGAAAACATTATCCTCTTGATAAAACTATACTATTTTCATGAGAATAAAGTCATAGGTATAAGATTGTTCAAAATAAAATTGCCAATTTTAGTTTGGGTATTATTACAGTATATTAATTTTATGTAACAGAAAAAAATAAGCAATAGGACTTTTTTAAGTCTCCTAGGCTAGCACCATCCTCAAGTTGAAAATCACCACCAAGCACTTCAGCCAGTCCTCTTCTAAATATACCATATTTACCATCTTAGTCCATATCTTAATTTAATATCATAATAATATTGTGGTCAAATGTTAAAACCTATAAACTGAAATAAGGAACATAATATTTAGTTTAGCACATATCACATGAAACCTTTTTTCTTCTATTCTGCAAACTCTTGGTCGGCACCCTTGTTGCTTTCTTTTTATTTATTGTGTACGTCAATAATCTCAATAATCATATCTGTGATCAACTATTGGCTGTTTTTTTTATTTATTTATTATTATTACTTTATATATCTTTATGATTCCATTTAACTATTTAAGACGGATTTTCTAATGATATTATTGCCTTTATGGCGGTTATAAAACTTTCATCGTCATCTACTTTTTAATAAGAGAGAATTATCTGCGAACAATTTTGATTGCTTTGTATATTTTTGGAACAAATAACAAAATATTTCTGATTTTGTATAAATTTAAAACAATTCCATTTTTTAAAAATTCTGGGAATATCATTACTCAAGGATATTATTTGTAAAGGGAATAAAAAAAATCTTTTTCAGGGCAGTCAGTTACCATTTTATATGTCAGCTTTTTTGGCTGGTATTGGGGGATTTGCAGGTGGTTTTGTGGGCAATCCAGCTGATTTAGTTAATGTGCGAATGCAGAATGATGTGAAACTTCCAAAGGAACAAAGAAGGAAGTTAGTATATACTGTTATATTAACATTAAAATTAAAATGACAGACTTATCAATTAAATATATACTGTATCAGATCACAGACGTGTTGGAGTTTGCATACTGATGGGCATTCCAGTGAATGTTAAAAATTTGCAATACAAATACTGTACCATAACATTTTTTTTGGATTCAAATAGGCTTCTAGGTGACTATCATTTGATAATACTACCAACCTACCTAGTTACTGCCCCTCCATAAGCTGTGATATGGGCTTTATCCTCACGCCAATAGTCAGTTTATCCACAGTTTTACATTCTCCGCACACAGTTATCCACAAAAATATCTCTCAATTGTTTAGTCTTCTTCATAATCTTCTTCACGAACAGCTACTACAGTTAATGATGCAAATTAGCAATTGAATGTACAAAAATTCCGAAAAATTTGATAATACATGTCGGGGCTACAAAATATATTTTATATCAAACTAACTCTCTAGCTCAGCTTGGCACAGGTTTTTTCTAACAAACAAAATGAGACCAAACTTTCGATATACAGATGATCGAATAACCAAAAAGAATGCCATTTTATTAACTGTTTATTATATATATAATTATTTATGGAGATCTCCCTACTGTTTTCTATGTCACAAACTTTTCATATGGGTGTAGTCCGGTGAAGCTGTTAAGACCTTGCTAGTTCAATAGCGTAGTCTGTTTGTTAAAAAAAAAAATATGGACATTTTTGAACCCGAATACTCCATTTTTCTGTACAAATTTTCAAACATTTCCTTTTATACAAACATTCTCATAATAATTGGATTTGCAATACAAATACACAAAAAAGAATTAACCAAATGAGTGCAGCAGTTCTGAAGTAATCAATCTACATACATACATTCGGCCATTTTTTTTAAACAATAAACATGTACTATCATGTCAAATTATTTTCAGTTATAAAAATGCAGTACACGGATTATGGCGAGTAGCGTCAGAAGAAGGTGTGCTTAGACTTTGGGCGGGCGCTTCCATGACATGCAGTCGAGCTATTTTAATGACAATTGGACAGTTGTCATTCTACGATCAAATCAAAGCTTTACTCCTCAGTTCCTCATATTTTAGTGACAACATTATAACTCATTTTACTTCCAGTTTCTTGGCTGTAAGTATATCTACTGCAATTTTGTTAATGTACTAGCCGCGATTTCGACTGCATGAAATATAGCAGAAAAAAAGTGTGTGTGTTTTTATGTGTACACGCGTTAAACTTATTTGGCGTAACAAGAAAAATCATTTCAAAAATTTTACCTTTCGCCTTATTATACGTTTCTAGAAAAAACGACACTGACAATAGAAAAAAGGTATATAATACATTGAAAGTTTTAATACAAAGAAATATAAACAACAAATACAAAGAAACAGAATGTTGACTATAGCTAAGTTCAGGGTGTCGGTTTTTCGTGACGATGTGTACGTGCATCGTAATCACTTCAGGATGTCGGTTTTTCGTGACGGTGTGCGCGCGCATCGTATAATTTAGTCTCATGATTTTTCCTAACCCGCCAAAAGAAGTAACCTCAAAAAATATTCAGTCTAAAAGGGCGCGTGCGGTTTTGTACACAAATCTCTGGTTTATTAACTTTGCACGGAATGCTAATTTATTTTCTGAAATAAAAATAAGTTCGTCCCTATATTTTTTCTCGAACTGACTACGCTATTGACGTAGTAAGGTTTTAACAGCTTCACCGGACTACTTCGTCCCTATAAAATAGGGTATCTGCAGCTCCTGGAAGTTGTTCCCCATTTCTCGTGTTTAATTTTGAAAATTTGTAGAGAGTATGCTTCCCATAGATTGCGGATTTTTGTTGATCTTCTTAATTTTTTTGCGTACCTATATAAAAACGTTTGCTCATACTTTTTTGAGAAGTTAACTTCTAGGGCGTGGAAAAAAATTGAGAGATTGACCTTTTTGGAATGATAAATTTGAATCTACTCCCTTTGCTCACTTCTGCCCATCTTTTACTTTTTTGAACAGTCAATTCCTAAATTAAAATTCTCTATCTCTCAATTTCCTTTCACCACTATTACCATTCCTTACGAGTAGATCCATCCAGTTGAATACACCTTGAGATTTTCGATTTGTCATTTTTAGGACGTTGGCATTTAAAATTAAAAATCATAACTTTCTTTGTAAAGGTGGATAAAAAATTAATTATTGGCAAAAATGTAAGATGGGTAAAATTGATAAATGTCCATCTAAGAATTTTCAAATTATTACGCAAAAATAGGAGGGCAACATCCAGGAGCTGCTATCTGCCAGTGAAAATTCCATCAAAACTGGCCCAACCGTTTCGAAGATTAGCTAGAACAAACAGATAAAAAATGTTTTTTATTAGAAATATATTGTATACTTTCATATCCATATGAAAAGCTATCAGTTTGACATTACAGAGTCTCGATTTTATTTGTGTTTAGAAGATACCTATAAAGAAATTATTTTCAGGGCGCAATAGCTACAACAATGACACAACCCGTGGATGTTCTAAAGACCAGAGCTATGAACGCGAAACCCGGTGAAGTAAAGAGTATACTCGGTCTCATTAAAAATACAGCTAAGGAGAGTCCTCTGGCCTTCTTCAAAGGCTACATTCCAGCATTTGTGAGACTTGCCCCTCATACTATTTTAACATTTGTATTTTTAGAGCAACTTAGAATCAATTTTGGTATAATAAAAGTACAGAGCTAAGTTGACAGACACTACTAGGTAAGCAATAATGATATAATCTATATCATAGTACAATTTTGACAAGTAACGTCAGTAGTATTGTGTCAATGCGTTTTGTTTTAAAATAATGGTCATTCGACTTTGTTATTATATATTTAGGAAGTAGGATTTAAATAGAAGAACCCCTCACATTCAGAATTTTACAGACGTTTTTTTTTTTATTTCATAGAAGTAAAATATATTTATCTATATTTACTTTTGAAGAATTTACAATTTGACCAATGTTTACCGCTTAATGTATCTACTAAAGACTTCAAGATTGTAAATTTGTAAACACACAAGCCTTAAGACAAGTCTTCCTATTACAGTACCACAGTTTTGATGACTTTTTCTTTTATAGACACTAGAATTTTAATTAAGTAGCTT
Organism: Antheraea mylitta; assembly: GCA_014332785.1. NCBI lineage: Eukaryota > Metazoa > Arthropoda > Insecta > Lepidoptera > Saturniidae > Antheraea > Antheraea mylitta. The sequence continues at coordinate 9,048,836 of JACEII010000009.1, forward strand.
CGGAATTCATGACAATATAAGACCTGATTTTAATATAGAAAAGTGTTTTCAGAGTGTTAAATTATTATTAATTTAATAAAAAATCAAAGTATTTATATTGAGATTATAGGTGATTTAAATTGTTGTTCTTAGAGCACAGTTTGCTGTCTAAACTTATTTACGATCTCTCTTTGTTATGACGAAATGTTTATTTAGTATGTAAAAAGGAAATTAATGGAACATCAAATATAATATGACATTAATTTTATTTACCGGTGGCTGTGTATTTTATTAATACTATTTAAAGTTATACTGTGCCAAAATTATTAGGAGTCATAAAATCTATAAACGGAAGCTTTTTTGTTTTTTGAAGAAATTAACAATAATGTTGTTAAATAATTTATTTTTTGATATATTTATAATCAGTTATTGAACGTACATTCCTCAGGATTTAACTGGGTACTTTTTATAAACTTGGTTTATGCTTATTTTTAATATAGATTTAATACAAATTGTATGGTAGAAGACTTTGTTGATCATGTTACATATATAATATTGTGTCCAGATATTATAAATCACTTTTAAAGGGAAAATATTGTGGTGTCTCTTAAACCAGAGGACATACGGGAAACAAAATACTTTTTATTTAATTTTTATGAAATAGTAAAACCTTTTTAGGGTTAAATCTAAATGTTAATGTAATGAGTTATATACGGATACATTTTAATATTCCTGAAATTTACGTATATATATGATAGTAGAGAATATATATGCCGACAACGGAGATGTACTATCACTGTCTAGTGTTAAAATTAGCATGTGAATATGTTACAATAACAATATCCGAAGTTTATAAATTCTTGCTTGACAAAGTGTGTTATTAATGACATTATATTGCCGGTTTTAAGGAAGTTATGTCTTCGTATAGTAGTTAAATTTAATATGAAGCGTCTCAGTCAAACAGTGACCTTCATGTGACATAACGGAGATCATTAATGTAATGTCAACGTCTATATTTGTTACTTGGTTTAACCACCTTTAAAATGTCTCAAATAGTAAATAATTATTGGTATGTTTAGTTCCAGTCTTTACCCGTTTCTTTATATCATTCACGGAATATAATATTTTTATTGGTATTTTGTTTGTTCATTTGTAATTTACCCGAATAACGAAATTTATTGTAACATTTTAGAACACCTTAAGTAACTGCGTGCGAGTCGTTTCAATACTCAAAACCAAGAAAATGAAACCACTTGTTAAAACTAGTTAATTCCAAAAGAAATCCCATTACCAGATTTTTTCATATAAATAATGCAATCAGTCTCGATTTATGTAAAAATAAATTTAAAAAAGATATCATAACACAATAAACTTGATTGCATCTGGCTTTTAATGATATCTCGTTCCAGAAACTAGTTTATCTTTGAGTATTTCCAGATTATAAAACTTAATCTACAAATGAATATATATCTAAATATATACTATTCTATTGTTTTTTTTTTTCGAACTGACTACGCTATTGATCTAGCAAGGTCTTAACAGCTTCACCGAACTAGGCTATTCTATTGTAAAATGTAATGTTGGCACTGTTAGTAATGTTACTGTTGTTAGTGGGACATATATGGTAGTATGTATATTAGTATGAAATCGCATGTGAATCAAATCATAATGCAGAATTAAACTCTACTATTAAATTATTAACCCCAATACGGGTATATGAATTATAGCGAATTTTTATAGAAAATATTTTATTTATGTTGATACTAAATACTTTAGAGTAGATCTAGGATCTATGGTTTCCGTAATAGAAAAGAAATGTAGATTCCAATGTTTTGATGAATATATTGTTAAATAAAGGTCTTGTTGTTCAAAAGGTGTTTTTTTTCTGTATATTACTCATATGTACTATATAATAATTTACACACACTACACGGATGCAACGTATTCATTACTATAGTATCATAAGGGTTTGATCGATTCTCTGAACTACATGGTTCATCAAAGTTAAAGAACAATCAAGAATCAAATCAAATAACAAGAAAGACAATGCGCAAAACACAAATTTAGGTATCGGAGAAACGTGAAAGAAATAAAGGGTCCATGCGCCGCTGCCGCCAATTCGTGATCTATCTGAGCTGACCTAA
>JACEII010000009.1:9062422-9076370 GCA_014332785.1 Antheraea mylitta
AGCCCGGTGAAGCTGTTAAGACCTTGCTGGGTCAATAGCGTAGTCATTTCGAAAAAAAAATGCAGCTGATATCGGCCATTTTTTATATTGTACTTTTTTTTTGGTTCCAATAAATAATTTTTATAAATTAGATCACATTGTTTGGAGCAGTGTTTCTTTGTGTATTTGTTTATGTATTATCTCCATATATCAGCTGTGAAGTTCTTGAACCTGGACTATATATTGAGTAACACGTGGTGTTGTAGAATGAAATACACTCATATATTTTATTAGCGCCAGCGACCTATCCGAGCGCCACTAATTGACGATTTCATAATGCCTTAATTAGCGCTACAATACCCTACAACATGAATTCTAATACCATTTTTAGTTCGCTCAAAATTTCCGCACTGCGGTCTCGAGCTGGAACAAGAATACGAATTCGTGGTTGCGTTGCGTCGCGTACGAGCGCGGCGGTACCGCTTTCCGCACCGCGAGAGTCTATGCGCTCTCCGCTATCTGGCACGGTTTCCATCCTGGATACTATATGACTTTCTTAGCTGGAGGACTCTTTACTGTTGCTTCTAGGAAGGTTTGACAACATCAATATTATTTTCTTTAGTTTAGACCCTGGGAAGACCCTTATGAACGTCAAAACTAACACCGATTCGGAAAACAACAAAGTCATTGAGGAGAACCGGCAATTAACTCGTTCTGGATTATCTTTTCCTAATACATATTTTCACAAATATAGATAGTTACATTCATATTTTGCGGATGCACAGAGAGAGGAGTCATTTCCAGACATCATCATCGTTCACTATTGATCCACCTTAGAATAACTTTTCTTATTGCCCGTTTTACTATCTAAAGTTATTAACTCCTGGTCGCCCATTGTAGCTTTCGGCACCGGTCATTGCACTTAGGCTTATTATTTTATATACACGTTTGTAGCTATACATTTGAAAGTCTTAGAACAGACTTTAACTTAGGTTTTCATGATTGTTTATTAGTATTTGTTTTAGTATTATTATTTTATATGTTAAATGTGACCATGGATTGTCATATCCTAGAATACTGCGAGTGTCTAACCTTTCACCTGGTATATTACATAAAGGTAATATAATATTTGTACAATTATTACAGGTACGGGTTGTAGCCCGTCCAATGTTCTTAGGAAGTTATCCCAAGAAACTTTTCTATGATTTATTAACGTTCATCACGACGCGTGTAGCCATGACATATGCTACCGTTCCCTTTGTTTTACTGCATCTGACACCTAGCCTCGCTTTTTATGGGTAAGTTTACATAATATGAACAGCAGTATTTATCTTTAATTTACCATTCTCTATATTATGTTCTATTCATGGCTACATGAATAGTACCAATCGTGATACTAATTAATGTACATAAAAAAGTTTTAGAATAAGGTGTAATTGAATGCGTAAGTTGAGGTCAAATGACGGAAGCGTAACAGTTTTAGTTCCGGTTATGCAGTTATAACACATATTTCTAGGTAGGGCCCTTGATGTATTTTAATGTGTAGCTGATTACCACCTGCATCGTTGGAAATTAAAAAAAGTCATCCAAAGAGTACCTAGTCTAAAGCTTTCTACGAAAAATTCCGTATCGAATGGTTATAGTTCTGTGTGGATAGGTTCAGCAATTTTAATAAGATTCAACCTCAAAGAAACTGTTTTTTTATTACATATATTAATTTAATAACATGAAATGATGTCTAATTTATTCGTTTTGATGTTGTAATCGATATTATGTTTTAATAAATAAAAGAGTCATGGCGATATTGAAGAATATACGTTATTAGTTGCTTTTCGATGTTTTGTATACATTGTGTTTCAATATATAATATTTATACTAATCACAAAAACATTGTCTTCGATTGCTTTTTAATGAGACTTACCAATGAAGATTTTTATTTTATATGTTTATTTCAGGAAATTTTATTATTCGCTTCATTTTATTGCATTAGGAGCGCTGTTGATTCCCGAAAAAACCAAACAGTCTTCGAGATCAACAAAAAAGATTGAACTGCCTCAAATGTCTTCCAATCCATCTAAGGATAGCATATCAAACCATACCAATGAAGAATTTAATGGTAAATTAAAAATGTCACAAAATATCACGGAATACCGTTAAAACAGTATTTAGGTGTTGGGATTAAGAAGCTTAAAATGTTGTTTACTAATTTAAGCAGCTTTGTAACCATCACATTATTTTTTTTAAATTATTATTCTATTAAACCTTTGTTATAGGTTGTTTATGTTATTTGGTATAGTCCTGCATTTATTTACTGTTTACTGATTTATGATCTAAATACGGTCTTTTCCTCAAGAACAGTACATTTTTTATAGATGCCCTTTTTTGTACCCCTGACAATTTGTATACAAAATTACTTTTTTTTTCGAACTGAAAACGTTGTTGATCTGGAAAGGTCTTTACAGCTTCACCGATAATAAATGGTTGAGTAGTCAACCTGTTCCCTTATCGAACTGAAAAACTCTCAATTTTCCGATAATAAATATATGGAGGAGTTGTTGAGGCGTGTATGCTTGGTACACATATACGTTTCAACAACTCATACATATATGAATAGTTAGCTAGGTTAGCTAAGATAGGTCGCGATTTTGTATGCAACAGGCAACAGCCAAGCCGAGGTGTGCCGTGCACCCTTGAGCTGGTTGCCAAAATAAAATCGGCTGAGTGCCTTAAGCGCTCGCCTTAGTAGTCCGGTGAAGCTGTTAAGACCTTGCTGGGTCAATAGCGTAGACATTTCGAAAAAAAAAAGTCAACGTGAAATCGTAACAAACAAACAGATTCGCATTTATAATATTAACTAGCTGATCCATATCCACTTTGTCTGGAGATAAATATGTTTATGTGATTCGGTTAGTACTGAGTGCTATGTATATTTTGATAAGAATTCATAATTGTTGTTGAGAATATGACCAATAAACCTCACTTAACGATTTAAATTATTTATTAAATGTAAAAAATTATTTATCGTGACTTAAATGTAAAAGTTAGACATATGCATTATCAAGCTCTACAACTTTTCTCTAGAACTCAACCATATATCTCTCGTCGTTAAGGCAGCGTTCGTAATTAACGTTTTCGTTCGACCGTTTTTTCTCCAACTTTGCAAATCCGACTACCTCGATAAAGTCTTGTTTTTCGCGTTAATATATGACACTCACAAACAACGTGGCTTTGTATCGGTAAAAGTGTTTTTTTTTTTAATTTGTTTAGTAAATCCAGATGTTACTTACCCCTTACAATCTCACAAACTTAACCTCTTTATAATATTAGTGTACATAAGGAAGTAAAGATTAGTTTATTATTTTTTTGAAAAAGCCAATTAGGCTTATTACAACAAAGCGACAGGGTACTTTGTAGTGTTTCCACAATAACATAATCTAACACTGCCAGGAATTCACCCTTAAAAATATCTATACTAATATTATAAAGAGGTAAAGTTTGTGACGTTGTAGGGGTAATCTCAGGAACTACTGGTCCGATTTGAATAATTCTTTCAGTGTTATATAGCTCATTCATCGAGAATGGTTATAGGTCATATATCACGCTAAGACCAACAGGAGCGGAGCACAGATGAAAAATGTTTCAAAATCGGGATGTTTTATCCTTTTGAGATCTGCTGCTTGTTGGTGTATATGTAAAAGATATTCCACGCGCACGAAGTCGCGGGCAGAGGCTAGTGTTTATATAATTGGAATGGTTCATTAAGACACTTGCATTAAAAGTAATCATCATTTGTTCAAAATCCACTACGTGTCTGTTTTAAGTTGATACTGGCAATTCTTCCGTATTAGGTTTTCAAAATACGTAAATATTAGGTGAACCTTTTTTATACTAATTGGTGGCAAACGAACATGCGGGTCACCTAATGGGAAGTGATCACCGCCGCCCATGGACACCTGTGACACGAAATGAATCACAGATGCGTTGCCGGCCCTTAAGAAAGTAGTAGGCTCATTTCTTGAAAAATGGTAAACTGTAATAGTCCGGGAACACTGCCGCTGGGATATAGTTCGGTGAAGTTGTAAAGACCTTCCCAGGTCAACAGCGTTCTCATTTCGAAAAAAAAAAAATAACTACCGCTGAGGGTTCGTTCTAGAGAACTGACGTACGCGGAAAAAACGAACGTGAGAACCGCTTATTTTGAATATTCTCAATCTTTTTCCACGATATTCAGTACATCTTAGAATACAAGAAATAGTCTAAATCAATTTTCCTTACCTTTTATCCTGAGTTTTAAGTATTGTTAAATTTGTGAATATTCCGGAAACATCGGTAAGTAAAATTGTACAAAAAAAATGTTTGCAATTAGGTCGGACTATATATGTATCGTACATAAGTAAATCAGTAAATGCAGGACTAAGTGTATAATGCACACTAACATGAAATTTACTTTTTAAAAGTGTATTTTTAAGAATATGGCACTTATACTAGCAAATAGAAAATACTTCACTTGTTATGTATGATTATATACATAGAGTAAAGAATAGACTCTTCTCTTTCTTCCATGATTATATATTTAATTTATATTGTTAAATTCTTCCATTCAAATGTTATTAATAATTATACAATTTTATACTAAATAAGTGTTGAGTTTTCAATCAAGGGATCGATCGATTTAATTAATTCTACTACTAAAAAGAACAAAACGTCTATCTTCATAATATAATTGTTAAATGTAAATGACAAATATTTTTATTTATTACGCATCCCTGGTTCAGGTTTTTGGCATTAACGAGTGTTACAATATTACAAATGTTAGTACATAACGTTGACCAAAAATAATGTTGTTATGATAAGATAAAATAATAAATTATACAAATTTATACAATAAAGGATTTATTTTATTCTTAAATATCTTTAAATTATTCAAGATTCATATCCAACTTAATTCGCATTTAAACATAATACATTTTTGATAATATTAATCTGATACAGCAACCGCATTGTTACCGATATTCATTAAACAAGCATATACACTAGGGTGTTTAAAAAAAATTGATTTTTTTTAAATGGTCGGCCAATTCTGTCAGAGAATGCTAAAATAAAGACCTCGTCAAAATTTGAGCTCTTAATTTAAAGATTTAGTGGTCGCGGTTCGCAACTTTCTATTTCCCATTTAAATAACATAAGAAATAAATGCTTTTAACTTTAGAATTTCATACCTCTGGATTGAATGAACTTATGGCAATGACCAACTCAGATTCTTATAGGAAATTTAATGCCCTACAAAAAAGGTCTCTTATAATTTTTCCATAAATTGAATCCTTCCAGAGTTATTCAAGGTTAAAGTTTAATTACACATTCTTATCCGGATCTAGAACTGATTTTTTTTATAACACGTAAAGTAATCGGAAACCAACCCATTCTAAATACTAGAAGGTATGTAGTATATGCTTTAGATTAACATACCGTATAAAAAACAGCAATAATACAACTTCGTAATACCCGTATGATTAATTATTTATTTCGTTTTTTTTTGTACAATTTTAAATCTCTGATAACTTCTAAGATCTTCATTAAAGTGCTAGAATTAGGATCTATATAAATGCCCAACGTAACGTAATATTTATCTCAATGTCTTAATATCTTAGTTCTTAAAATACTATCCCAAATAAATATTATAAATTTAATAATTATCAGCCTGTACGACTTCTACTACAGGGCCATAGGTCCGAAGAAAGGTATGGGCATACTCGAAGTACAAGAAATTCAAGACCAAATTTCCGCACGATATTTTCCTTCATCGACAGCCGACAGTGTTACCAATAATTTTTTTTCGAAATGACTACGCTATTGACCAATAAAATGTTATAACAGCTTCACCGGAGTACGTGTTACCAATATAAAAATAATAAATGTATGCGTATTCCGAACTAATCGTTAGTACATGCTGGGGTTTCGGACATCACATTGATATTCGAGCAGTCAAATTGCTCGACCACTACAGCCTTTTTTTAATAATATAAGTATTTATTGAGATAAACGATCATTTGGATCATTCGTGGTTTTCTATTGGCATTTTTGAGATGTACAATTAATTGCGTAGTAGGTACATTTTTATATATCATGAAATGCTGTATGGATCTGAGCCCTTATCAAAGAAAGAGACGATTGAGAGAAATGTGAGAGATGCGAATGTTAAAATGGATGTGTGGTGTCACCAGAACGAATCAGATTATAAATGATTATATATAAAATAATAAAAATCAGCACCAGTGGCAGAGAAATTGAAAAGTAACAGGTTAGCACGTTTGGGACTATCATGAAGAGAGTTGAAAAACCTGTAACTTTTTGTAATTTTTAACCTGTAATGTTTTCTTTTAAGTACTCCAAACATGAAAAAGTTAGACGAATTTCAAAATTTCAAAAAATATAGCAGTGTTAGTATAAAATAAAACAAAAATTTGTAAATAAAGTTTGTCGTGCAAAATGTATGTACTTACAGGTAATAAAGGAATGTATTTTTTTTTTGTAAAAAATTATAATTTTGTGAGGCAAATCTAACAGTTTATTTTAATTTAAAAGATGTTTTTTAAAGAACCGAGCTAGGCTTGGTCGCCCGGGTACTATCACTTTAAACCAGCTTATACTCAATCTGCGGCCTGTCGGGTCTTTGTAGTGAGCTCTCCCGATTATAACTTTATTTTCAATTATTTCAAATTTCATGCCCATCATAAAAACTATGAGAAGGCTGAGCAAATAGATCCCAAACAACAACATTACATTTAATACATTCCATATGATACAAGGGTTACAAGCTTGTTTTACTGGATAACCATTTTTCACTACATTAATCTGTTGTTATTTGGAAAATACGTTTTTTTTTATTGAATACCTAAATACTTGTAGTTTGGTAACACAGTATGAAATGTGTTGCAGTCCGTTTAAAATACGGTTGGGTACCAATGCTTCAAAACTAATAGCACACACTATACTTTTACAACAAATTTTTATTTTTATTCTGTGATCTTAAAGTTATGAAAGCTTGTCTTATACAACAAAGAAGACCAGGCAAATCATTTGTTTCCTGTAAAATTCTTCGTATTTCTTTCTCGATATGAAGTTTTGGAGTAACATCCAGTACTGAAATATTTTTTTTTCATTAGTTATAGGTTAAATATTTAACCACAATTTCATCTAATGTTAAATGACAATTAAGTGCACCTAAGGGAATACTTATACAAGTGTTTGGCAACAGATTTTCTACTCTCTACATACCAACTCGTTAACCATAGGGTTACAGCTTTGTTTTCCTGCGATCATCAACCAGTTACTTCAATAAATGCAGTATCTGAATACTCTACATTTACTAGGTTTGAATTTAGTTAACCAGCACTTTGATTGGGATAATTTTTAAAGTGCTTCTAAACAATTAGTATTTTACTTACAAATTTGTATTTGTAAGTAAAGTAAGTTAATCCCCACCAAAATTTAACTCTTTTTTTTATTGAAAATGCTGTTGACCTGGAAAGGTCTCTACAGCTTCACCGAACTATTGACAAATCTAATTATTTTTCTAACTATACTACTGGTAGGTTATTTGAGATTAAGTAAATATAATAAAATACCTCAGAAACTGTCACCATAATTGACAACTCAATTATTTATGTGTTAAATTTTTTAATCCTCTAAAATGTAATTAAGTTTATGTGTCCTGTACTTGGTGTATGATTTGATACAATTATATAATATTTTGTCTTAAGTTTATCTATTTTCATTTTTTAATTACTACTTACACCCTAAATAGAAAAATACAATTTTCTGCTGAATTAATAAGATAAACACACAAAGCAATAAAAAAATAAAAATTCTAAACACAATCACACTTTGTAATAATAGTTGCCATTTATATGAGGATGTTAAATGATATACACATATATGAAACTGACTTAAGTATAATTGTGATAGATGACAGATTTAAAATGGTTTATAAATAAGATAGACAAGATATAAACAATAACGGTGTTATTACAAAAAAGTTAAATACGTATTGAACACTCGCTTTAAATATGTTTCGTTTTTAATGCACCGCGCTCGCTCTATGTTCGCTATCTTGCTTTCTTGTCTTGGTTAGATTAGTTTAAACTTGCAACAAAAGGATAATGCGAGCTTGCCTCAAACATGTATGGTGCATATAGTATGAAACCATTTTAAAGCAAGTGTTTAATACTTTAACTGTTTTGTACTAACACCTCCAAAGACTTATCCAATGACTAACCTGACCCTGACAGAATTAATACTTTCAGGACATCCTTTTTTTAAGTTCCAGTTACTCTACTAACATTTTATCGTTTCATCAGAATTATATGACCACTATGCTATTATTAAGTCTACTAGGAAACTATAAAAATTATTTCTTTTACTGCCTGAGAAAAATGACTGTTTGCTTGATTGTATGATCTCACCATGGGCGTTATTTGAATATGACAAACATTTTAATATAAGGAGGTATAAGTATGAACTGGATGAAAGGATTGAAAAATACTTACATTTATAATTATCTGACTCAATATCATGTTCCAGTCTTAACAAGTTGTTCTCAGATTCCTTTTTAAATTCTGTAAAGAATTGTACATATATGACCTGTTTTGTTGAATTCTTTGACTCTATTGTGCAATACATTTTCAAAAATTTTTTATAATATTTTTTTGCCATTAAATATGCTTCATGTCTGCTTATAATTCCTTGAGATAAAAGTTTTTGATCTGTAAATAGAATTCATTTATTAAATGATTACTCTAACAAATTTCATATATATTTTTTTATATCATAGGAGGCAAACGAACAGGTGGGTCACCTGATGTTAAGTTATCACCCGCCGTCCATAGACACTAGCAACACCAGGGGAGATGCAAGTGCATTGCCAGCCATTGTGCGAGGGAAAGAGGGAAATGGTGAGGGGAGATAAAGGTGGCTAGGGGGGGGTGTACCTCTGGTTCTCTCACTGACCAAACGAAACGCAAAACTGCAAGCACTGTTACTTCATGTCAGTTTTCTCTGAGAGGGTAGCAATACCCCGGGAAAGCCGACCATTCATGGTGAAACCAATGATAGCTCCAGAAGGTTCTACAACCTCTAAAATTTATATGTTGATTAAATATTAATTTATTTTAGTTACACTTATTATAAAATACATTTTATTATTAAAGACATGTATAATAAATTTGCTAGTTACCTAATCTTTCTAAAATTATTACATACTAGCCTCTGCCCACGACTTCATTCGTGTGGAATAATTACTTTGGGCTAACGCTAACATGCAATGGAAACTCTCAAGAGAAAAAAACCCAGATTTATAAACATTCTTCACTGATGCTTCGCTCCTATTAATTAGTCTTAGCATGATGATACACAGCCTATACCTGTCCCCAACAAAAGAGCTATATAACATTAGAATAATTTTTAAAATCGGACCAGTTGTTCCTGAGATTACTCCCTGCAACATCCCAAACTCACAAACTTTACCTCTTTATAATATTAGTATAGATATAGGAAATGATTAGTAATTCTTAAATGAAGCTAGGATGTCATTGTAGCAAAGAAGACCCCTCTTTTTTTAAAAAAAAACAAGTAACAAGTTTAAATGACTAATTTAAAACAAAACAGAAATCAATATAGATATATAATTTTGAATTTTAAATGTTAATGACCTTAAAAGGCATTATGAGCAAGATTTTTAACCAGAGCATTGGCGCTGATCAAACAAGAACTTGAAAATCTTCTAGTACATTATTTTATTACCATGATTTTATCAAATTTAAATTCAATGACATTCAATTCAAATTTTTGACTGTAACCCATCTCATTATTCAAAACTTAAGTAATTGAAGTAAGAATCTATGAATAATAGATTTAATTTTTTTACCTTTCTTATACCCTTCATACGCGTTTTGTTGTTTCAATATATCTTCTGATTTCAAGGATATAATATGATGTAAATCTTTATTTCTCTCTATAAATCTTTTAAGTTCTTCGTCAAAATTGAGATTATTATTTGAATTACAATCATATTTATGTGTTTTTAAGTGTCTATCGTCCAGTAGAGCCAAAATATCTTCATGTAATGTTTTTAGACGTTTCTCAAAGTTATCGAAATGATTTTCGTCTATGCTACTCAAATTAATGAAATAATTCCAGTTGCCTCCTTTATAAATCATTGTTACGATATAACAAATAAAAACGGTAACTTTAAAACCCTTGTATGTATACGGATCGCATAAAATAACGAATTTTTTATTCAAATATTTTTTTAATTTGTTATGGCTACGAGCTACACGTCTTTTAAGCAAATAATTATACTGTTGCAATTTTTTTTTAGATGAATATGAGAAAGAAAAGAAGTTTCAAAAATTAAAATTAATAAAGAGTTTTTGGCAGGATCTTGGTATGCCATATATAGTGGTCATTATATTTTATTCATATTCTTGTGGTATTTGGCTCTATATTGCGTAATGTTGGTGGTGCTTTACGTAATATATTTCGGTTATTATGCACAAGTGAAGTGGATCAGGAATAATACCACGGAGCATGGATTCTCTATGGCTTGTTCCTGCACACCTCGTGTAGGCAGAACGTGAAAATAAATCATGCTTTATAGTGCTTGCAGTCAGCATTTCTTAATTTATGAGACGTTGTCACGTCAAAAACATACTTTCATGATAAACTTATTATTTTAGTTGTTTCAAATATTCTAAAACGTCAGAGATAGAACATAAAGAATGTGGTACTTTTTCTTCAGTTCGAAGAATATGCTATTGGCCTTGCAAGGCCTTTCCAGCTTACCAGACTACAAATGTGGTACTTCACAACGAGATTAGTGGCGGTACCCATCAGTACCAGTACGATATTTTCTATAGCATATTTTACCTAAGGCAACATAATACTTTATAGGCTTCAGTTGTTAACATTATCCTCCTAAATTTAACAAATAAACGTATATGTTATGTGCTCTTTTTAAAATGATATACTGTATTCATGTAGTAAGGTATATTACTTGAGAATGGATATTTAAAAAATCTTTTTGTAAATTTTCACCATTTCGAGCAATGTTAAAACATTAAATACAAAGAATAAAAGGTTAAATAAATAATAAACAAATTTTATAAAATGATATACATATTTAAAGTGTATATAGTTTTCAAAATATATTTTTAGCATTTAAATTCGTATCATCGATTTCAACACAGCTGAATATCAATGTTTATCGATTATCATAGATTAATATCGAACAATCCCATAGCTGTCTCATAAAATGTGTCCGGTGAAGCTGTAAAGGCTAAAAAATTAAGGCCAATAGAGTAGTCAGTTCGAGAGAAAAAAAAATTCAATAGACATAATACCATAGTAGGGATAATCGATATTAGAAAAACATTGATGTCAACATCGGTTCAATAGTATCGATGTACAATATATATCGATAGCAAAATATCTATGTCCATAAATTATAATTATATTAAAAAAAAAGTATTATGAAAAGACAAACCAGATCGAGTTTCTTGCCGGTTCTTCTCGATGACTGGATAGTATTCCGAACCGGTGGTAGTTTTGACGTTCATAAGTGCCTTTTCAGGGCTTAAATTGAATAAAGAATATTTTGATTTGATTGATTTTGAACGTTAGATGACCCTAAAGAATATATCCCTAACGTCGATGTGATCGAATACAAAACAACGATGCGTCGATGTTATCGATATAAAATAATCGATGTAGTTCAGCTAAGCGTTGATGTTTCTTTAACAACAATGAATATCGATCATCCAATACCATAGTTATTTTATCTGTGTAATATATTTAGCACATCATATAGGTACTAGGTAGTAGGTTAGTATATGAGAGCGTGAATTTGTATAGAAGAAATTGTTGTAATACAAAGCAGAGATTTGTACAACCAATTGTAAAATATTAGAAGTGATTATGTTTCTAAATTACCCCGTCCAGGAATTGTCAGTTGTGTATACAGGAGAAATGTAAAAGTTTATAATTTTATTTATTTCGATCTATGAAATTATTATATTTTGATTATTTGTTTTACGTATTGATAAAAGTACACCTGAATGACTGACTATTAAGAGTTCTGTATCATTATGTTTTGTAGCATTTATGATGAGAAATTGATTAGGTCTATTAGAGAATTGGACTTACATTTTATGTGTATGAAGACGTTTCATCAGCTTTTGTCCAATGGGCCACTGTATAAGCTGTTTCAAAACACAAGCAAATGCTGATACCGTCACTACTCACGAAAAAAAAGATGGTAAGTAAACATGACTAATTGTCATGTCAATTTGTTTTATAGAAATATAGGTTACTAGCCTCTGCCCGCGACTTCGTTCGCGTGGAATAATTACTTTGGACTAACGCTAACACGCAGTGGAAGCTCTCAAGAGGATAAAACCCCAGTTTTTAAACATTCTTCATGTGTGCTCCGTTCTTATTGGCCTTATGATGGTGATATATAGCCTATAACCATCCTCGATAAATGAGCTCTATAACATTGAAAAACATTTTTAAATTGGACCAGTAGTTCCTGAGATTACCCCTTACAATGTCACATACAAACTTTACCTCTTTATAATATTAGTACAGATTACTGATAACTCCTACTAGACCATAAAAATGTTAAGTAATAGTCTAAAGAGATTTGATATATTTTATTGTTTGTATTTTTGAAATTTTTTTGCATAATTACAGTCAAGTCAAATAACTAAAAAAATACTTATGATTTCATATAATTTGCGTTCACGACATATATGTGATGTTGTATAATAGAAATGTGTTAAAATGTTAATCATTTGAAAACATCTGAACAGATTTGAATATGGTTTTTAAGACTTAACCTGTATAGGCATCCAAACCCCAAAACAAAAGAAATCCAAGCATATGTATCATTCTGCTTTTTATTAATTAATGAAAAAAAACGGAGGAGGTTCTCAAGTCGACGTGTATATTTTTCTCATGTATAATTTTTATTATACATTATATATTACAATAGATATTTGATGTGAACTCAAATTACATGAAATCATAGGTATTTTTATAAAAAAGGAGAGAAATAGAACCCAAACATATCATTCAAATTTTTTAATTTTAGATGCTTGTAAACCATATTCAAATGTGTTTTCAAGTGATTAACATTTTAACACATTTATATTATACAATACATCACATATTTGATGTGAACTCAAATTACATGAGATCATAAGTATTTTTTTAGTTATTTGACTTTTATAGAGGGTAGTGACATTCAAATCAAATATAAAAAAAAAATTAAGGCAGAAACTTATAGTACTTTATGGCTTTGCATGTCCCCATGATTCAAATACATATCAATAACTAATTAATATATTCCGATATCTTCCAATTCTTACTAGTTTTTTTCTTATTTCATAGTTTTCAAACTATTAGATATTTTATTTCTGTCTACTTTATTTAGGTGGTAGAGCCACTCTGAAGCTATTACTGGTTTCAGCATGAATGTGTAGCACCACCCTCTCAGAGAAAACCAACGTAAAGTATCAATGCTTGCATTGTTTGCATTTCGTTCTGTCAGTGAGAGTGCCTGAAGCGCACCTTCTCTCCCGTCCCCTTCCTCCTTGTCCATCCTTCCCTCAACCCCATACACACAGACTGGCACTCCCCTGGTATTGCTGGTATCTATTGAAGGTGATGATCACTTAACTCCAGGTGACTTGTATGTTCTTTTGCCTCCTATGACACAAAAATAAGAAACTCTTCTATTTAGAGTACTCCAAAGTTATTAATGACAATCTACATATCATACATGTTCCCTTATCGAACTGAAAAACTCAATTTTCTGATAATAAATATATGGAGGAGTTGTTGAGGCGTGTATGCTTGGTACACATATATGTTTCAACACCTCATACATATATGAATATTTAGCTAGGTTAGC
>JACEII010000009.1:9076380-9143676 GCA_014332785.1 Antheraea mylitta
ATATGTTTCAACACCTCATACATATATGAATATTTAGCTAGGTTAGCTAAGATAGGTCGCGATTTTGCATGCAACAGGCAACAGCCAAGCCGAGGTATGCCATGCACCCTTGAGCTGGTTGCCAAAATAAAATCGTGCCTTAAGCGCTCGCCTTAGTAGTCTGGTGAAGCTGTTAAGACCTTGCTGGGTCAATAGCGTAGACAGTTCGGAAAAAAAAAATCTACATATCATACAATTCAATATACATTTTTATATCTTGTAATATATAAAAATATGATCAGGTTTCATTATACCTATATGACAATATTACAGAAAACCATTAGACTAAAATAAGCATTGCTTGTTCTTTTGTATCTATGTAGAGGAATACAGATTAGTGTAAGACACATGTATCTGGTCAGTATGGTCTTCAATGGAATATGCAAAGCAGATAAGCCCATAGTTCGGTGATAAGATCTTGTTAGGTCAATTGTGTAGTCAGTATGAGAAAAAAAAACAGATAAGGCCAGTTCCAAATTCGATTTTTAGTAGAAACACTTGTTTGTGAAATTGGGGCTTTTAATTCAATGGAGTAACCATGGTTATAACCTGATGAGGAGGCTAGATCTGGGACTGATATGACATAGAAATGGTAATTATGCTTATCCTACAAAAATCTTGTTACTATGTAAAAATTAATTATAGGCTTATTTCAAATGATTCCTATTTATTTATACTGTTCATTCCCGTTTTACATTTATTTACTAATGAAGAAAATGATCTTCCCTTTATTATGTAATAATATAAAATGTCAATTTGTCAATATTTTTGGGATATCCATGTCTACTAACTTAATCAATATTTGTATCTAGTGATTTTCTAACTCAGATTCTTCACTTTTCCATAAAACATTTTCTTTCACACAAAATTTGATTTGACAATTATGTACCCAACAAAGAAAGAATCGATCAAATAGGTGTAGTCATTCTGAAGTTATGTTTACAGATATTCTAAATTTAGCAATAAATTTTGATAAACATATTACAAATATAACTATTTGCTATTCCAGAGATGACAGAGATTGCTGTTCCTGTGTCAGTGTATGCACATGAAGAGCCACTACTTCACAATAATGAAAATTATGTGAACAACTATCGGAATTCTAGTACTTCATCAATAAATGTTTTGGATAGTTCAGGAACACAAACCTTGAATGAAACTGTTACACAGAAACCTAATATAGTTTCTGAAAAAATACCAAAATCCTTTTATCAGAAGTTGCCATCTATTCAACGGACTATGTCATCTTTAAGTTCAAGTGAAACTCGTGTATCAGAATCTAAAATTAACCAATTGTTTGACCAATATAAAGATTCATTGGAGGATGCAATATTAGCTGAAGGCATTGAAAACCTATGCAATGATCTACAACTGAATCCAGATGATTTTAAAGTGTTGGTTCTGGCCTGGAAATTAAATGCTAGTCAGATGTGTAGATTCACAAAGGCTGAATTCGTACAAGGCTTAAAAAACATGAGAACAGATTCTGTCAAAGGTATACAATATAAATTAAATGAATTAACAAGTGAATTGACACAAGATACGGAAAATTTTAAAGAATTGTACAGGTTTACTTTTAAATTTGGTTTAGATGTCAGCACAGGTCAGAGGATACTTCCAACAGATATTGCAATTGTATTATGGCGTCTAGTCTTCACAAATAATGAACCATCTATTTTAGATAGGTGGTTGACATATTTAGAGAAAAATCCACACATCAGAGGGATTCCAAAAGATACATGGTACATGTTTTTGAATTTTTGTGAATTAATTGGTGATGATCTCAGTAGCTATGACGACACAGAGGCTTGGCCCAGCCTTTTTGATGACTTTGTTGAATATGAGAATGATCAAGCTAATCAAAATATTACAAAAAATGATTTAAAATTAAACAATTGAATTCCTAAGGTTGCCAAATTTATCTAATATAGGTACTTAAATAAGATATGGAGACTGATAAGTAATGTTCAATAATTAGTTGTCTCAGATAAAATTTGAAATTCGTGTAATTGGACACTAAATAATATATAAAATTTAACTCTAATTAAAATCTGCAAATTGCTTTGGCACAATTTAGTATTGATTTCATGAAGCACCGGATGCAAAATAGACTTAATCTGAACAAATTTAAATAAAGAATGTACATTTAAATGAAAATAATACATATAAAATTAAGTTTTCATATTATCCCAATGATAAAGATTAGCCATGTAATTTTTTAATTAGTGAATTTCACTTCAAAGCACTGATATTTACAGTTACCTGGACTATTTCTGTTATGTACTTTAGAGTATTCTTCTTCTATGTTACACATTGATCTTACAGTGTACCCAATGTATTATTTATTTATGTGAACAAAGCTGAATTTCATGGTAATATTTTAAGAATAAAGATAATATTAATATATGTACATATGCATTATAGCAAAAACTTTATTGTGTATTATTTGCTTGAGTTTAAAGTACAAACACCTATTTGGTTATTATCCATTTATCGAGCTTATTATCAAATAACTTAATAAAATTGTTCTTGGTGCTCTTCAATATATACTAATATTATAAAGAGATAAAGTTTGTGACGACGTCCGATTTGAAAAATTCATTCAGTGTTATATAGCGCATTTATCGAGGAACGTTAAGACTAATAGGAGCGAAGCACCAATGAACTATTCCACGCGAACGAAGTCGCGGACAGAGGCTAGTGTTCAATTCAAATAACCTTGTCGTAATTGCATATTAAAGGAACCAAATATTTTTAAAGGTTATAGATTATGTATGGGGTGGCATAAAAATTTTAGAAATGTTAAGGTGGGTCATGGTCTAAAAAAGGTTAGGAAACACTGGTCTAAACAGTCACCTGAATGGGACGATATATTGTAATAGACTAACAAAAAGAAACTTTAATAAAATTCGACTATTTTTATCTATTAACTAATAAATTATATACCTACACTGGAAAAATAGAGCCAGTAAAAAGACGTCAATTTTTGACACTGACAATCTCAAATGTTCACTCTTGTGATGTATGCCAACCAAGCTTCCGTGTGATAGGCACTTTGTGGACAAAGGTTTTTTTATCATATTATATCATGGTTTTGGCGACCCCTGATATTGCCGTCTGGGGCGGATGCCATAGTTTGCTCCTCCCCTAGTACCGTATCTGATTAGAATATTTATTGTTTTAATAGATATTTCACTTGTACGTTTTTACGGGTTATAAAATTAAGAAGTTACTTGAGTAATTCATATCTTATACTCTGAACAAATTTAGAAAAGTTTACGAATGTTGTGTTATTTCAGTGGACAATTATTCGTAGCCAATCCCGAAACCTTTTAGACCAAATATAAAAACTGTAGGTGGTAGAGCCACGCTGATGCTATAAGTGGTTTCAGCATGAATGGGTCGCCTCGCCCGGGTTAGTACTACCCTCTCACAAAAAACCGAACTGAAGTAACAGTGCTTGTTTGCATTACATTGTTGCGTTTCGTTCGGTCAGTCTGAGCGCCGGAGGCTCACCTCCCTCCCACTGGCTGGCAACGCACTTGCGACTTTCTGGTGTAGCTAGTGTCTATGGACGGTGGTGATCACTTAACATCAGGTGACCCAAATGTTCGTTTGCCTCATATGATTTAAAAAAAAATGAAATCGTTATTTTAATTTATTGTAAATTACTAATAATTACATCTCCCAACGTTCAGTAATTTGATAATTTCGTGAAATACGCCAGTCTATCTTAAATGTAACAACAAATGTTCATTTGCGGCGTTAATTCGGAGACATTAAATAATTAAAGCAATTTATAGTTCAAAATCCCAGAGCTGCCAGGCAGGAATTATTTTTAAATAGGTGGAAGGAATCTTGCTTTGAGTACTCTTTTATGTACTTATAACTCTTTCACACTGACATAGTTTGAGGGGGCGATATATAGATACATACATAGATAGATTACAAACTAGCTTCTTTTTTTTCCCTTATAGATACCCACCCTCCCGGGGGTGAGAGTGGGTTATGTCCGACTCGCACGGACTAAAACCCCACGGTGTACCGACAGACCGTGATGTTGGGGCGGCAAGGGATCGTTCTACGCTATTCCTCTTGAATAGCCGCCCCAACGGTCCACCCGGCGGAAGGTTGCCGCCGGGCTCCTACCTATAGAGAGGCAGCTGGGTACACGCCAGTTGCCCCCCCTCGTCCGCCGGATCTGTGCAATGAGGGGATGAGCCCCCCGACTGCATCCCCTCAGGTCCGGCTACGGTGGCAGGAGGAGTTGGGCAAAGCGCCGCCTCCTCCTGCCGGTCCTCCTATGGTGAAGACGGTCACTGAGGGAGTCCGCCTCGCGGGCCCTCTCTGCTGCCTCCTTTTGCGAGATGACTTCCTCGCAAAAGGAGGCCACTGCTCGCCACGCCTGTTCACTGCCGAGCATGGACGAGACCACGCTCGGCAGCGATAAATCCTCTCCTACCACCGTCACCAGAGTGCGGCGCTCCACCTCCCACGCAGCACACTCAGAGAGAGTGTGCTGTGCGGTATCTTTCTCAGCGCCGCACTCATGGCAGGCGGCGGTCAGCTCCCTGTGAGCGATCCGGTGCAGGTACCACCCGAAACAACCGTGTCCGGTCAGCACCTGCACCAGCCTGAACGACAGGGAGC
Organism: Antheraea mylitta; assembly: GCA_014332785.1. Lineage (NCBI taxonomy): Eukaryota > Metazoa > Arthropoda > Insecta > Lepidoptera > Saturniidae > Antheraea > Antheraea mylitta. Next base: position 9,081,070 of record JACEII010000009.1, read on the forward strand.
CCTATCTCCTCCCAATCCACTCCCGCAGGACCGGGCGGACGGCATCGACGGTGTGCCTCCCGAAGCGCGCGTCCGCCAGGTTCTGCATCAACCTCCCTATAGCCTCTTCTCGCATCTCCCGCCTTTTAACTTCTATCTCCCTGGGAGCCGGAGGCTCCCTACTACGCCTCCACGCCGCCGTGAATTCGTACACGGCGGCGAGCACCCCAGCTTCCAGCTCCCAGGGAAGGGAGCCGGCAAGCGTATGACACCGTCCGGTATGCCCGGATTGCCTTCAGTGCCACCGTACGCTGCCTACTACGCAGCGCACGCACGTTGTTGTTGGGCACGGTGTTGACGAGGGCATCAGCCCAGACCGGTGCCCCGTAGGCGGCCATCGCCCACACGACTCCCATGAAGTGTCGACGGCACCCGGCACCCGGCCCCCCAATATTGGGGTGCAACCGGCCGAGTGCCGCCGCCGCCCTAGCAATTCGCGGCCCGAGCCCCACAATGTGGGGCTCAAACCGCTAGCGCCCGTCCAGGGTGAGGCCCAGGTACCTCATGTGGGCACCCACCTTGATCCGGGCGCCCTCCACAATAATGTGGGCCCCAGATGGTGGCCCCCGCCGAGGCCCATGAAAGAGTATGGCCTCAGTCTTCTCGAGGGTCACCCTAAGGCCCAACATTCTTATGCGCCTGATGACCACGAGGGTTGTGACCATCGTGGTCAGGCGCTCTACCTCTCTCCAGTCACCACCCCGGGCTACGACTAGGGTGTCATCCGCGTAGCAGATTAGGCGCGCTCCATACGGGAGCGCGCCGCGGAGCACCCAGTCGTAGCCCATGTTCCACAGGAGCGGCCCCAGGACCGACCCCTGTGGAACGCCCCGCCTTGTAGCCCGCTGGACCATCCGCCCGTCGCCGTTGACGTATGCGACCTCCCTGTCCTCCAGGTATGCCTCCAACAGCCGCCGCATGTACGGAGGCACTCCGAAATATCGGAGAGCCTCCCGTATGACACCGTGCGGCAGGCTGTTGAAGGCGTTGGCGATGTCTAGGGACACCGCAAAGACCCTCTCCCCTTGGGAGGTCGCCTCCGTCGACAGCGACTTTAGGAGGCACGGGGCCTCCACTGTGGAACGCCCTGTGCGGAAGCCGAACTGCGCGTCCAACAAATTCGGCTCCACTCCCTCTAGGTGCTGGACGACTCGGGAAGAGATGACCCTCTCCAGCACCTTCCCGACGTCGTCCAGCAGGACGAGGGCCGATATCCAGAAGCACAGTCCGGAGGGCGACCCTCCTTCGCCATGAGGCAGAGCCGCCCCAACTTCCAGAGCCTCGGAAACTGCTCGACCGCCAAACACCGGTCGAACAGCTCCCGAAGCCACCCCCCAAGATGGCCCAGCGCAAGGCCGAGCATTTGGCCCGGGACCCCGTTAGGGCCAGGCGCTCTCCGCCGGTTGAGGAGGCGTTCAACAGCCCTCCTCATCTCCCCCTCCGTGATTGGGGGAGGACTGTCCGACACCTCCTCAACTTCCGCCCGAGGCGGAGGTATGGGAGGAGCCGAGAGCGGCGGAGGGTCGGGGAATAACTCTCCCACGACCCACGCCACCACCTCCGGCAGGAGGGACTCCGTCACCGGAGGCGCCCAGGATCGCAACTTATTGCGTACGATCCGATACGGGCGCCCCCAAGGATCCCCCTTCAGCGTCTGCAGCAGCTCCTCCCATGCCGCTTCCTTCGCCCGACTGATGGCAGCTTGCAGGGTCTTCCTGTACTCCCTATAGCTGCCATACAGCCGGGCCTCCGCCTCGGGGTTCCGGTGCCGCTGTCGGCGGCTGCGCCCGAACAGCCGCCGGGCTGCGGTATAGGCCGCCCGGAGATCGGCGATCTTCGGCGACCACCAGTAGACCGCCCGTTTGTCTGGGCGGTGTACGCTCCGCGGCATTGACGCGTCGCAAACCTCCGTGAGGGCACCACGGAGGCGAGCTGCGGACGCGTCAACATTGTCCTGAGGGGGGGGGCATGGCCCATGCCTGGGCGATGGCCGCCTCTTCCGCAAGTTCGCGGTTGAGGCGGCTCACCGCCCTACAGGGGAACTTCGCGCCTCTCCGGGGGCGGGTACTGATCCCGGCATGGGAGATGGAGAACTCGAACCTGATATATCGGTGGTCCGATAAGGTCTCCACCTCCTCAAGCACCCTCCACCCCCGGACACGGCGTGCGACAGACGGGGTGGCAAAGGAACCGTCTACCACAGACCCCCCGTTCTGTCGCACGCACGTGTGGACGTTCCCCTGGTTGATGAGGGACAGCCCCACTTCGGCTGCCCACTCCTCAACGGCCACGCCCCTCAGGTCCGTGGCTGCCGCTCCCCAGGTCCTCGATTTAGCATTTAAATCACCCATGAAGACCACGGGGAGCGGCGACAGCCGCCTGACAGCTCCCTGCAGAGAGCCAAGGAACACCTCGAACTCTCACAGGGGCCTGTTAGGGGAGAAGTACATCCCCACAATGGCGTACTCCCCCCAGACGGCTGCCACAAACCCATCACCCCTCTCCCGTACCGCCAGGGGAGGCGAACCCCGGCTGGCAATCATCGCCACAAAGCCATTCCGGTCTCCAGCACACTGTGGCTGGGAGGGAACATAATACGGCTCCGCGGCGACCGCAAGCCCGATGCCCCACTCCGCCACTGACTGCACGAGCAAATCTTGTGCAGCGGCGGAGTGGTTGAGGTTCGCCTGGAGGAAACTGCGTACGGTGTGCTCCATTAGTGGACCATATCAGTTTCCTCCTGCCTGGCGGCGGCCACCCTAGGGCCCACAGCGTGGGGGTCCCTTCCCTTCGTGGTGGTGGGCCGACAGTTGCGGCTCCCCATTGCATGGCCCGAGGGCCTCCCGGCGTCCGCGCATATGGCGCAGCGGGCCGCCTCCGCCTTGCAATCGGCCACTTTATACCCTTTCCTCTGCTGGAGGAAGAGGGGCACAGGGGGCGGGTTTGCCCCAAGCCCATGCATTTGAAGCACCGCATGGGTCTCTCCTCCAGCAGATGGACGCGCACGACGCTCCACCTGACCAGGAGCTTGCCAGCCTCCACAAGCTTCCTGGCCGCCTCCACGGGTAGCGTCATGTGCACTGCACCGAGCCCTCCCCAATTCCTTCTGATCTCTCCGACCTTGATGGCCTCCGCCTTACAGTCGGCCTTAGCCGTCACGACCGCCAATACCTCTTCCCTGGACACCGAATCGTCAAGACCGACGATTCAGATGTCCGCCTTTTTTGTGGGAACGGCGACCGTGACGACTCCGGCCAGCGCCACCACGAGCTCCCGGGCCAGTTCAGCGGCCTTCTCCTTACTCTGGCCCGGCAGCTCGATTTTACGGGCCCCCGTAGCCGTCGGCCTCACCCGCACGTCGCCGATGCCCATGTCGGGCAGGACGACGTGCTCACGCGCTTTGGTCATTACCTCCCTATAGCCAACCCCCTTGCTGGCTGCGGTGTCCTGTAAGGTCACAATGATCGCAGCCGATTGGGGGGCGGGAGGCAACTTCGGCCTGGCAGGCGGGGCTTTAGCGGCCACAGTCGGGGCCGTTGGCGCCGCGACCTGGGCCCTGTCCGCATTCTTTTTGCGGCCCACTACTGTGGACCACGCCGCCCCTTCGGTAACCACCGCTGTAACCGGTAGCTCGACCCAGTTGAGACCCAGTGAGGCCACCACGGGTGCCGGAGGTGCCCTATCCACGGCCGGCTTTGCCGCACTCTTCGTTCCACCCTTCTTCTTCTCACCGGCCAGGGACGGACGAGGAGAGTCCTCTGGGGGGAGATGCCTCTCCAGGTTCTCCACACGTGCGTTCAGCATGTTGCCGAACGACGTGCGGAGAGAATCTACAGCCTCAATGAGGGCCTGCCGCCACTCAGACTCCACAGGTGCAAACACAGGTGCCGGCATAGGGGGCAGAGGTGGGCGCATCACCTTTTTGGCGTTATCCTCCCGCCGCTACGCCAAGACCTCCGCCTCTAAATCATCAATCTGACGGCGGAGGGTCTTCGACTCCCTTTGGAGTTTGCGGTCCTCCTCCCCCTCGGTCCGCTCAGCTACTCGACGATCTCCTGCAGGGTTCTGGCAGCGGCTTTCAACGCCCCCCTGCAACGGCCCTGCAGGTTGGTCGACTTTCTCACCGTCTCGTAGATGCAAGCGATCTGCGAGCCAGCGAGCGCCTTCAACCTCTGGGCGTCCATGAGGTCCACGTCCACCCCCTCTGACTCCACCTCGGAGCTAGGCAAGGAGCCAGCAACCGAGCCGGTAACCGAAGCCGCCGTGGAGCCAGCAGCAGAGTCGGGAACCGACTCCGCATTTGCCACGCCACCAGCCAAGGCCCGGTCAAATGACCCGTCGGCCTCCCACATAAGCCCCCGACCACTTCCGCGCATTCGGGCAGATCCCCTGACGCGCGTGCTCACTTTAGGAGCCGTACCGTCCATAAACGACGCAGAACCAAAGACCAACTTTTTTTTTCCACCCTAGCTATTCATAGGTGCACCTACCCTACTGCGATGAATCTAACGATACGGAGCGAGCGCAAACACGTCCGTCTCGCTAGAATACCGCAAGGCCACTCATCAGATTACAAACTAGCTGACCCGGCCACGCGTAAAGACTAAAATAAAAAAAACTTGAGAGGTGTCAAGGGACACCCGGATGGAACGAAGTTCCTTCGATTAATTAGTGAAGGAATTGTAATAAAATTTTATTTTTTTTAAGTTATAATAATATTGTTTTTATTATTAACAAATATAATGTTATATAAACTTAATCAGTAAGCTCAATTTTCGTAATAATTGGCTTGTGGTAACTGTAGTAGGAAACATATGTTTGGGATCATTATTATTATTTATTATTTACAAAAAACCTGTATACACTCAACAAAAATAATCGTCGCGACACCACACTGTTCAATGCGAAATAGAAATGAAAATATCTGGCTTGCTTTCTATAAGAGAGAGAGAGACAAACATGCGACGCCGCACAGCTTACAATAGCTTATTATAGCAAAAAGTGTCGTGACAACTTTTCGTAAGATTTTTTTCCGTCTAGCCCCCTTTCACAACGCGCGATAAGAAACTTCGTTCCAACACTTGAAATAAATTTTCAAATAAAATTGAATATATTTTCATGTATGTGCTTTCGATAAATATTCATTTTAAACGACGTTGTAAATAAAGTATCTGCGTGTCAATCTAGCTGTAGGCATATATTTTAACAAAGCAAGATATCGTATCTGTTTGTATTATTCTTTATTATTGACAGGCACCTCCAAAATTTGACTATTCGTATTTCACCACAGTTTAAAATATTCTTTTGCGTATGTGTGCCTTATCGTGCTATTTGTTTTTTGAAAATATCATGTAGGTAACGTGTAGTCCGGTGAAGCTGTTAGGCCAATAGCGTAGTCAGTTCGAGGAAAACAATATGTAGGTAACGCATCTACTTTTTTACATATATCATAATTTCGATCGATTCGTTTTATTCGCTGTGTCTCATTTCTGTTACCGTTGAAATAACTTCTTATATTAATGTAGCTGTACCCGCAGCGCCACGTCAAGCGGGTTTTAGGAAAAAGTTTTTCAAAAGGATATTATTTATTTATTTATTTTAGGGTCGTCAACATGACAATACACTAGTAAATATATAAAAAGTAGGACTATTATGATTCATTATAAATGTAGTCATATTTATAGATAACCACGGAAAAGTATACAGTGGATCAGTATGTGAACGATAGTGATGTCTAGAATTGACTCCTCTGTGTGCATCCACTAAAGGCTCTTGTATGATGTATTGGAAATATATGTTAAAAAAATGTACCTGATCGAGTTTCTTGCCGATCCTTCTCGATGACTGGGTTGTTTTCTAAACCGGTGTTAGTTTTACGACGTTCATAAGTAACTTATTAGGGCCTAAACTGAATAAAGTATTTCTGATTTTGATTTGAATGAAACTATAACTTAAAATATTATAAAGATTTACATTACACTTAATATACATTGTCATTATAATTACGATTTTCTGACTAAACAAAAAATAAACGCTTGTCTGTTCCGCAAGATATTGTATTATGGAACTCTTTACGTAATATATCTACGGTCTAAGATCTTATTAGGAAGACCTATCATTAAAGTCACTAATAATTATAATGTCAAATTGCAAACAATAAACTGATAATTATTTTTATAATTAAAAATAAAGAACGAGTTGAAATCTTGTTGAATATCATACAAAGTCAGGGGTAACAGCTAGTCTAAAGTAGAATAACCTCAATATTTTTTTATAAGGTTCGCTGTCTACAAACGAAAGTCCCGTGAAAATAGGTTTAACCGTTTTGAAAAAAGCACTGTGGGTGAAGTCACGGTTAACAGCTAGTATAACCTAAAATTGCTTGAATTACTTTTTATAAGGTCAGCTATTTACCGATGAAAGTTTCGCGAAGGTCGGTCTTATCGTTTTGTAGAAAGTATTGCGGGCGAAGCTACGGTTAACAGCTAGTATAACTAAAATTGTTTGAATTACTTTTCATTAGGTCAGCTATAGATGCCAATGAATGTTTCGCCAAGATCGATCTCTCCGTTTTGGAGATAGTAATGCGCGCGAAGCCACGGTTAACAGCTGGTTTATATCAAACTGGACTAAATTACTTTTTATGTCCGCTATATGTTGGTGAAAGTTCCGTGAAAATCGGTCCAATCGTTTAGTCTAATTTAGAGTAGCCTAAATAACCCCCTGTAATTTCAGTTATCTGTCAGTGAAATTACTCCAAAAATCGGTTCCGCCGTTACGGAAATAACCCGGAATAAACAAACAGACCTACAAAAATTTTAAAAATTGCATTTTGTTGTCAGTAGCTTGTATACTTTCATACTCAACCAGTAAAAAAAAAATATCTTGATATATTTAAATATAGACACTTCATTTTTATCATATGTATAGAAGATATCAAATACCTCACTACTTACACATTACAGCGTTGCAATACCCGGACGCCATCAAGATGCTCTCCCCTACGCCTTTCACCACCAGAATACAGACGAGTACCATATATCATGTCATTATATTATCTCTATATATTCAAAGATGATCCATCAGATTTAACAATGCTGTGAAAAACTCAAGACTGGAAACAATTCCTTCCTATGTCTTAAAAAAACTTACCAAGAGTTTTTTTAGTAATATATGATATTCCTTGGTTCATTTTTTAATAAAAATTTACTGAGTTCTGTCATAGAGCTGGTTTATATTATGGATCTAGTCCGGTGAAGTTGTTAAGACCTCGCTAGATCAATAACGAAGTCAGATCGAGAAAAAAAAATTTATGGATGAGTCCTTTGTCAACCGCAAAATTCATTTAACCATATAAAACACGCTCAATGTTGTCATTGTAAGCATAATTCAAATAATAAAACATGTTTTGATACCAATCGTAATACGTAATCAAAACAGTGCGTGCTACACAATTTCCATATTTTTATTGCCTAAAAATGGTAGATTTTATTTAAAAAAAAAAATTCGAACCTAGTAATCGATTTAACGTTATAGTCCACGATCCTAGAGCTGCCAGACGTATCTTAATTTTAAATGGATGAAACCTTGTTTTCAGTAGTTATTTATGTATTTTGAATTCGATACTAGGGGCGGCTATGTATGGATATCAGATCAAAAAGACGACTAAAAGCTAGAGCTACTTTCCTTACCTTTAAATGGCTGATTTTTATATATGTTGTGTATATCATTCAAAATTAGAAACCATTGTCGCCAGCACTTTCACAAGGGCACAACTTCTGCCAGATGTTGTATAACAGAAAAAAAAACTGAATGAACTTTACTTATTTTTAACCCGCCAGATGTGAAAAATAGTCGGCTGTTAGTATGAGGACAAATATTAATGTATGCTTTAGTCTGTGAAACCAACCGTTTATGTCGGTTACAACGTGCGATTTCTGAGCGACATAATTTTATTTGCACTAGTGAGACTGAACCGAAAGAGACTTAAAAATACAACATAAATAAAAGCAGCCATTTAGAAGTAGCTCTTATTTTTGGTCACCTTTTTGTCCTGATATCCTTACATCTATTACTCAAAACATATGGTTTTATCAATTTAAAAATAAGATGTGTCCGGTAGCTCTGGGATCTTAATCTATTACAATATATGATTCTTCATCAATCTACTGTAGGTTGTTTTACATATTATATTATACCGTAACAATGAATCAATAGAAAATAAGATTTTTGTTTACTATGTAATAGATATCATAATGGATATATTTTGTATGTTTTAAAGATTTTTAATTTCACAAGAAATTGAGTAGGAAAGTTTCTTGCTTTGGTAATTATTATAAAGTTTATTACATTACATTTAAAATTTATATGCGCCGGCACTTTCACCTACTGTTCAACACTTCGAAGGGCAAGAAAGGTGGTTGTTAAACTTTAAAAACAAACAGTTAAAATGGAAAGAACCTGTTTACTTCCATTCTTTATTCATGTGGAGTGTCCATATAAGTTTAAGGGTTAATATTGTAGGAAGGTTTCCCCCTCAGGGGATATCTCATTATAAATATCTATTTAAGGAATATTCTTAGGCCAAATATAAAACGAAACTAGAACTGAATATCAACACTGATTATATAGCGTAATATTTATTGTATAAAAACATTTCCTGCTATTTATAATATATATGTAGCTCGAAACTGATGCAGTTTATGCCGTGATGTTGTTTGCTAACAGAACAAATAATTACCATAATTCGTTAATAAAGTTGCAGACAAATGTAATTAATATTAAAAACAGATAGGACCATAACTAAAATTAAAACAAATACTCAGTATTCACTGAAAATGAGTACTGTAAAAACACAAATAGTTCAAATATTGTAGAACATAATTTTGCTCTTTAAAATAGAAAATCAGTGTAACTATAATATTATGTGACAATATCATAAACACTATTATAAATATAATTGTGGAAATGATCAGTGCGTACATAATATTCTCATATGCACATTACTAAACGATTTAGTAACAAAATAAAAGTTTTATTTAAAATAAATATATTGTTATATTTCTTAGCAAACGATCGTTCTGATAGTGTTATTACATTAGAGCATTGTCTATTGAAAAACCATTTATTAGACAAATCAATATAGAAGAGAACAGATAAACAAAATAACTGTAATAACAGACAAATCAAATTGATACATTAACCGAGTTATAAACCAGTTTATTGCGATGTTATATTTATTTCACGGCTGTACTAGAATTCTACACGATTCTTGAATATAGAATATACAGACAAATAACACAACCTTGCTGATTATACAATAACTGTTTTTTTATCAACACAGTTTTATTAATTTAATTGTAAACTATGAAAAACAAAAACACTTCTATAGATAGTGTATACAAGGCAGAAAATAGTGTAAGCATCATGTAAATTTTAGTACATTGTTCCATGACGGTATAGTTGTTTCTACGATTTCTCACATATTACTGACAACAAACTATAATGAATTTATTCAACAATTCCAAATATCAATAAAAACTGACAGTCGAGATCAAATACTGAACAATTTTATGCTTTGAAAATTATAGACTTGAACTGTTCGAACTGCGCTTTTCATTAGTAACATGTGGTAAATCTGATAAAAAAAAATTACAGGACTAGCAATTCTAAAATGTAATAAATCAGAAAATATTGTTATAGTAAGTAAAATAATTACAGTTGATAAAGCAATACTCGAGCTCCCTTAGGAAGGACCCCAGAAACTCAGGATTACATAATAATATGCGTTCTCTGTTGATATAAGTTTTGAAAAGGCCTACCCTAGCTAAAATATAACGAGCCGCTGATTTACTCAATCACTTTTAGAACCTTTCCGATTGCAATAGTTTTATCTGAAATAAATTTTAAGTGTATTAAACATCTGGAAATATCATATGCAGGGGGATATTTTCTAACAGCCAGTTAGTATATACTCTAGTTTAAAATCTTTCGAGAAGCATCCTTAAGTAGGTTCTGTTAATGGCCTTTCATAATTAATTTCCTTTCTAGACTTAATATGTTACCATCGTCATTCATATCATTACTTCAACATGTCAAGGGTTTTTGTGGTCAAATGTTATATAGAAGATGAAAATAATGTCACAAAAATGTAGTCGGGTGAAGCTGTAAAGACATCACTTGGTCAGCAACATAGTTCGAAAAAAAAAAAAATTTTTTTTTTAATTGTGTGCGTGATCTTTTAAAAACATATTAGCACCATCAATTTACTAAGCACTAAAGAATAATAAATAACTATACACAAATTCGTGCATTATATAAAATAAACTTCAGTTTCCAATATATCAAGTTCCAATATAACCAGTAAGAGCTCTAACATCTAACATAAAATGCTTGTAAGTCTGCACTATTTAGTGACTCTCTTCTAAAAAAAGAGCCTAAGTTTCTCCTTACAATATCAACTGTCTGCCAGTATAAAGTTCTGCCAAAATCGGTTCAACCATTTCAGAGATTAGCCAAAACATTTTTTCCTTTTCACTATAGAGTTTTAAAGTAACGTAAATATTAAACGAGAAAACTTTAGAAGTAACTTTAAAGACTTCAATAGAATTAACAACTTGGCCCTCGTCAATCTTTTTGGATGCTCTGAACATAGTCGTTAAATTTGGGTTTATGCTTAATACATAGATTTTGATATATAACAAAGTTAAAATATTATTACAGAATTCTTTTTTTTTTTCTCGAACTGACTACGCTATTGACCTAGCAAGGTCTTAACAGCTTCACCGGACTACAACATAGAATTCTAAAATAGGCAAATTGATATATGCATATAGTTGTCTCGACATTACAAATAAAATACGTCTTTTTCTTTTTAAAATGGCAACATGTCCGCACACAATTTCGCCAATGTCAAGTCAACAGAGCCATAAACAATGGAGATTGCACCAGATAATTTTTACGTTTGGGTTTTTGGCGGGATTTTAGTCTGTCATGTAGTGGATTTTATATTTTATTCATAATCTTGTTATTTGACTCTGTTTTATGATTCTGGTGGTGTTTTAAATAATATAATTAGTTTATTGTGCATAAGTAAAGTGAATGGAAAATAATATCACAGAGCATTAACTTTTCAGATACAACAAAATCTCCCTGGAAGGTTCTAACAATGGAGCCACTATCTTGTTAGAACATTGAAACATTGAAATAATCACAGAATGCTTGTAATATTATTAACTACACGATAATGGCAGTAATAATCTTAAAGATTGGTTGCCAAAAATAAAAAATGTTACGTATTTATACCTACATTTGTTTTCTATACATCTATCAATATTCAGAGCTGTCAAAAAGATGTGTTTATTAGTGTTACTTACGTTAAACTACACCGCCACTATACATCAGAAATGATTATATTCAAACACTAAATTCTATATAAAAAATATATATATGAAATAAGCAAAGTATACTCACTCTCGTCTCTTAACGTAAATCTGCCCATTTGAGCAAACTTCTTGAAGGGTTCTAAGCAAATGACTCCTGCGCACTCTATCCTCATGATGGCGACTTGATCCTGTTTAACGAAGCGCGGTCTCGTCTTTGACTTGTCACCGGTCTTTTTGTCCACTAAACAAATGAGTGCCTGAAATTTATTTTATACAATTAAAAATAAATTTTCCATCTCTTTACAGTAATAAGATGGCTGCCATTAAAAAGAGATCAGCCCTTGTGCACACATTCAACCAAATTATGAGGTTTACTTTCTAGTTCACTTGCTCATTATCCAAAGAAAAATAAGGTATCTTCATTAAAGTAAATGTTATTCAAGTTTCAAGAAAACATAATTTTGTTAAGCACTATACATTCAAGTGTTTTCTTTCAGTGGAGAAATGGGGTAAGGCATGCACAGGAGATAGGAAGTAATCGTATAAGAATATTTACAAAGGAATTTTGTAAACAAATGATAAAGTTATATACGGTTTCCTAATTTCCTACACGGTTTATTTCTTTATCAGGGTATGACAGATACCACTGGATTTACTATCTGTTCATAGTGGCCATTGTAACTCCATCCTGCAGGTCACTCAATATCTGTATATACTAGTTAATTCCGAAACATTTTAAAATCAAATCAATCAAACTTATTTTCAATTTTACTTGATAGGAAATATGGCATGATCATAATTAATCATGAATTAATTTTTGTAATTAGTGAAGACAATTTACTACTAGTTAACTAGTGTTAACCATTTATTAATTATCATTAATTTAATGTATTTAATATTCATGATTAATATTAACTTAATAATCGACATTTATTAGCACCACTAAATTGTTCTGAATAAAAACTACATTGACTACACTACAAGCAATTTCTCATGTTTTTGTATGGTCTCATATATTATGAAAACCATATCTCGGTGTAAAAACTGTTGCTAGGTGTTAAAAGATACACTTTTGCCTCTTTTGTCATTGATGACATGACTTATTTTCATTTCAACTGTTTAAGTTTTTAATAAATTTATAATAATCATATAACCTAATACAAATAATAAAGCAAGTAAATAACATCGGCTTCATTGTCACAATGGTATCAGAAGATGCCTGAATTTTTCTGATCTCATAAGAAATTTTTTCGCAGTATATAAAATTGTCACAACTGTATTGTGACAAGGAAAAAACCAACCGTTAGATCTGGAAATCTGGCTTTACAAACTTGCTGGATATTCGGTATACAATCAAACACAGCTATCAATTTCATCTCTAGCCATGATTCAGACACAACTAACATGACACAGAAACTATACTAATAGTATTAGACGAATGTATATATACATCACACAAATTGTACAAATATCAATACAATTTAAATTTTATTTTGCGTTATATTTTTTTTCATAACGTATGTTCTAGGCTGCCACGTCTTCATATTATGATTCTAAGGAGTGTAACAGAAATCAAAGATAGGTAAAAACTACAGAAGACTCTGTAAGTATTAAAATTGGAACTTAATTAATTATTACCTTGACTGTGACTTCTTCAGCCGCACAATGTATATGCATAACAGCTGAATATCCTGCGCATATTATAGATTTGTGCTCGAGGATCACTACTTGAGCATCGAAGATCTGACAACAGAAGATTGTTTTTATAAAATAATTAACAATAAAAAAATTATACATATTGTTTTTTACTCACAAAAAATAGATCGAAGTTGTGTATCAAATTGTAATTTCAAAAGAAAACGCTGAATAGTTTTTGCCTTCATTTTATTTGAGTGATTTTGGATTTCGAGGTTCAGATAAAAATAACAAAGATAGTTCTTATTGTTATTTGTAATTATACTCCACATCTTTTTTATTTTAGTTAATAAACTGCTTTAGACGTAGATTATAACATTTTTTACATGGAAATTATTAGTATTACGTATTCAAGTATTACGTAAACACTTAAGGGGGAAGGGGGGCTCCTTGATTTGCTTATTTTTGATGACATAGGGTTTGGGGGGTCGGTACGATGATTATGTCAACAATTTTTATTTATTGACTAGTTATACCGAACACTAACAAGTAAAGTGCTGACTCCAACCACAAGGCTCCAGGAACGTGATTACGTGACCGCGCACCGTCTCTTCGATATACACATCGATCGGGTCATTACGTTTAGATTTAACATTAAGTCATTTTATGTAATTCTTTTCATTAATAAATTTTTATTTTATAATTCGGTTTTGTTTAGTCCTCTGGTTGCAGCTTACGTAATTAATTAGTACAGATTTCAGTATATTTATATAAATGTTTGTATTTATGGGGGGTAGAGTTAAGAACATTGTTTAATTTGCTTATCAGTGTGAGGGGCGGTCAAAAATTACAAAAATTCTGCTTACGTAATACTTTAATGGCTGCTAACACTAAAAAATTTTCACTATTAACCACCAAATCAAATATTTTTACACCATGGTGTTTCTGATTTTGAAACTAAATCTTAAGATAGGAGAAAATTACATACATTGATCAATAACAAATTTCCAAAGCAGCACTATAATGTTAAATGTTGGTACATATGACAACTTAAAAAAATATATATATATATATATAAAACAGATATAAAAAAGTGATATAAAATAGATAATGATTTTATACAATTATAATCTCTTAACATTTTCATTTTTTCATTAGAATTAAGGTTTTTGATATATATTTATGAAGAATACCCTGGGTTATTTTGTTTTCGAAAATGAAAAAAAAAGAAGTTTTTAGGTAACTATGGATGATTCGTTTATTAATGCAAGGTATATATGTAACAATGAAATTCTTGAAGATTTAAAGAATAATAATCATAATTCACTATTCCTTACTTGGACATAAAAAGCCAGAAATAGATTGGTATGGTGGAATATACTAGACCAGGCTAAGGATCAACTGTAATCTCAGGCAATAATTCAAAATATAAGAATAAATAGCTACGTACCCTACAATTGAGTTAATAACATGTTCTGAATTATTTCGATAAATGTAAGTAAGGCTTATATTACAAAGTTAATTTTATACTATGATAGCATAAACATGTATTTGTTAAGTAATATATTTCTTAATTGCAAATTAAATAAAAAAAAGTGTTAGAATGGACAATTATTATTTACCCTACTTTGCTAAAATAGCAGCTAACTAGAGAATTACTATGAACTAATTGAATCATGTCTAGACCTGCAGTGCCCAGAATCTATATATTAATAGGCGAAGCAAAAAAATTGTACCCCTTTTTAACCTATTTTCCATCAACGCATGAACTTGAAATTTGGCATAGTTAAAGTTTATAAGGAGAAGTGCAGAAAGCTGTTTATTTTATATAAAATGCATTAGAAGTACATTAAATTATATAAAATATGCACTACTCACACTACTATTTGAATTTTAGACAACATATACACACATGTAAATAAAAAAGACATTTTGACAGCCGTCAATGATTACAAAGTTCAAAAAAGGTTGTGAACGAGGTTGCTATGCTTGACTATATGTACTTTTTAACCCTTACATTCCAATTACCATTTTTCATCCTACATTCAACAATGATATTATAAAATATAACTATTTTTTATTGTAATGTTTATCATTTTTTATGGTGAACTCACTTCAGATGATGATGTAATAAAAAAATAAGCCAAATAATACTTTGTATAATCAAAATAGCAATTTTGTTCATAAAAGTAATCCATGACTTAGACTTCCGCGGTTACAATGTTGCAATTCAACCTCATGTAGCAACAAAAAAGAATTTATTTTCAAAAGCTAATGATAGTATTAGAAACATCTTTGTCTTGGATTCACCATTTGATTGTATTGTGCATTTTGTTCATAAATGTAATCCATGACTTAGACCTCCGCGGTTACAATGTTGCAATTCAACCTCATGTAGTAACAAAAAAGAATTTATTTTCAAAAGCTAATGGTAGTATTAAAAACATCTTTGTCTTGGATTCACCATTTGATTGTATTGCGCATCCATTACTTTTCCAAACGATGATACTGGGCATATCGCTATTTCTCATAATGAACAGACTACATTTAATTCAATATCACCCAGAAATACCACTCACCCATGATGTCGTGTAAAATTAATTGAAAATTGTGTCATGGGTTGCGATAAATTTCTTTATTTTTGTAAAGATATGTTTGCTTAAAATTTGAGAGCTTTACCATGTGATTTTTGTTTCTAATTTATAATTAATTTTCATTTACACATAGATTTTTTTAATGATTATATATTAAGATCATGGCAAATGGCAAATAACTGAGTAGCCATAATGAAAACCTTTGATTATAGAAGTATACCCTTTGACAAAAGACCTTTAATAAAGTTCAAACTTTAAAAAATCAATTAACTATGGTCGAATGTCGACCACTGGGCGCCCACTAGTAATTATTAAATCTGATAGTATCTCTGTTAAGATTTTAGTAATGTTAAACAAAATAGTGAAATATTAAATGTTTGCAAATTAAACAGCTTACTCACTCTTCCGGTGGTGATAGGTTCAGCGACATCACATAGGACGAAACCCGGAGAAACATCTTCCTCTTCAATTCCTTTCAATTTTACTTTGACATTTTCCCCTGGACCAATAGATGTCACTTCAATGTCATCAGACCATAGCTGATCAACAGTCACTTGTACCTGAAAAATTCGTGTAAACAACTGTATTATAATCTATACTAATATTATAAAGAGGTAAAGTTTGTGATTTTGGGATTTTGTGAGTTTGTGACGTTGTAGTTGGTAATCTCGAGAATTACTGGTCCGATTGGAAATGTTCTATCAGCGTTATATAGCTTATTTATGGAGGAAGATTATAGTCTATATATCAGCACGCTAAGACCAATGGGAGGGTTCTCCACCAATGAAGAATGTTTCAAAATCTCTTTTTCTTCTTCTGAGAGCTTCCACTGTGTTTTAGCGTTAGCCTAAAGTAACTATTCCACGCGAACGAAGTCGCGGCCAGAAGCTGGTCCAATATAAGATCGATATGAAAACAAAATGAGCTAAATCCTATTTTAGCCCTTCCTAATATTTTACGTCTTCAAATTTTGAACATGGAGATTTCATGAAGAACATAAAAAAAGGAAAAACCTTATGAACTGCAAAAATTGAACTTCCTTCATAATGTATAAAAACTGGAAACCTTAAGAAAAATTGTTATATAAAGTATTAAAATTGGATTTAGCTGATTTTGAAATGTAACCAATAAAATAACATTCTAATTAAAAGATTACAATATATTGATTTTCTCATAGGTCTACTCGTGTCAATGCAGATTCGACCTATTCCCTAAGAACTATACTTGTTTTTCTGGATGAAAGTATGCTTCCTTTTTTGTACCCCTGACAATATGTATGTAAAATGATCACACCAGTAATTAAGAAATGAAAATCATGAAAGTCAGAAAAGAAACTCACATTCGCATTTATAATATTAGTTAGGATTTTACTATAAATCTATACGAATATTATAAAGAGGTAAAGTTTGTGAGTTTGTGACGTTGTAGGGGGTAATCTCAGGAACTACTGATCCGATTTGAAAAATTCTTTCATTATTACATAGCTCATTCATCGAGAATGATTATAGTCTATATATCATCACGCTAAGACCAATAGGAGCGGAGCATAGATGAAAACTGTTTCAAAATCGGGATGTTTTTTCTTTTGAGAACTGCTGCGTGTCAGTGTATCTATTCCACGCGAACAAAGTCGCGGGCAGAGGCTAGTCTTCTATATAGATAAAATTCAATTACAGAATGTATGTAAGTGTATCACTACAGGAAGGCTGCATATATTTGGCTAATGCTTTATTTGTTATTGGTAATTGTCAGGCCGCTTAACGTTGGGTCCAAATAGGACCAGAGTCGCAGATGACATACCTCAATGAAAAGATTTTAAATGTGACTAGTATCAAGTATTGTCTAGTATATTCGGAAATAAAAATCGGTTTTATTATTATTATAATTATCAGAACAATATTTGATTTAAAGAAACTGTTGGAAAAACCAATTGAATAGTGAAAAATACGGATTAAAAATCTTCATATAAGAAAGAGAGGGAATGAGTGAAGTGGAAAGCAGATCTTCAAAAATATTGATATGAAATTCTCATATTGTTTTAACTGTCGTCAATAGAGGAAGAATTATGTGTATTATTATTATTTCTTTTTTTCTCCAGAAGGATTTTTTAAAACTTAGAAATAATTGTGGAAATGATTTAATCCTCTCTTTATTGCATTACATGGCTGCAATATACAGGCATAATTTGGTTTTCATTTTCTTGCTTAGAAGCCGGGACGGCAAGCTAATATAAGATACAATAGAATTATATAATTAATATTCAATGATTTTCTTACTCACCCTATTAGGCATAAGGAAGAGGGTGCTAGATTTTCGTGTGGTTCCTGCTTCCACTTTTCCCATTAAAACTGTTCCCATATCTTTGTATTTGTCCACAACAGGCATGATGAAAGGGCCATCCATTTTACGGTTAAGTGATGGTAGTTCATCAATAAGTTGTATGAAAGATGGTCCACGATACCAAGTGCAGACGTCTTCAGCCACCTGATAGAAACAAAAATAACATATTGTCATAATATGTAAAAAGTGTTTACTGTAGTATTTAGACTGATATGACATTTGGGGCACGTTCCGGGAGACGCTCACAACACTCACAACGCCCTTTTCGCCGTTCCACTAGACAACCGCGAGCGTTGCGGTCGTGGCGAAAACGTCATTGATGACGTCATAACATACGCTCACGCGAAGCTCACGACGCCCCATGTCTGGACGTGGGTCGACGTGAGCGTTGTCAAAATTGGCGGGATTCTCAATAAAGATGGCGACCGTGAAAATGTCATTACTTGATACGGTATAGGATATTTATATTAAATAACATATTGTATTGAAATACGAAATGAAATACGTTAAAGTTTTGATAATTTTACTTCTTTTGAAAAATGTTGTGAATTCTAAAATTCAATTTAAAAATTAATTTATAATTATTTCATGGTAATGTAATATTTTTCATTTAACCAATAAGGTCATTTTTTATGTTTTTATGATAATTAAAATAAAAAAATTGAATTATATAACTTAACCTCTCAAAGTTTTTGTTTTATTTTTTCTAGATCGCCATTTTTATTATTTATCTGAACGCTCAAAACGCCCACAAATGCGTTCCACTAGCTCTTACGATCGCAACGCTCGCGAGCTAGTGGAACGGGAAAACTCGCGGTCGTGAGCGTGAGCGTTGTGAGCTACTACCGGAACGCAGTCTTGATAGGCGAGAGTAGAAAAGGAAAAGATATTTTGTCAATCATTCTTAGGTTAGGTCAATCATTCTTGGGATAAAGTTATTAAGATGATGACTGTTATATATATGTTACTCATGTAAAATCTAAAAACATAGGGTAGAATCTCGAACAAAATTAATAAGTTAACACTTTAGGTAAATTTTTAAAATAGGCACTTTTTTTCATGAGTTATAGAGAATTAGTTTCAAATAATAGCATTACTATGTTGTAAAGTCAAACATTGTGACATACTTGAGATATAAGCGTCTAATTTATTTTTTCGATTTATGGAGGGTATGCACTGAAATGGTATGTAGGAACTCACTGATTATATCTATCTAAAGAGAAAGTATTTACTCTATTTATAAAATTTCACGAAATCTACTAAAGCTTAATAATTTTGATAGTATATAAGACACAATAATGAATAATTATGTATGAATAATTAAAAATGAATTATTAATACAATATATCGCTACTAACTCGTTCCAATAAACCTTGCCCAGTTTGACCCGAAACAGGCAAGAAAGATAGATCCTTGGCTGGATTGAAACCCAGTTTTTTGAGATAAGGAAGAATTTTGTCTCTGCATTCATTGTACCTGTAATATAAAAAAAATTAAGACAATGTTTAAAAATCGATTCCTTTGTATATATTTTATTAAAAACCTACAAACTGTACTTGAGGTTTTTTTTATGTATAAAGAAGTTATTTTAAGTTTTATTTTATCCATGTGTAGTTTTCGTTTTAATAATAAAAAAATATATACATAAACATATATAAATATAATGAAGATTAATAGGAATACGCATACATATGTACATTAGACTAATTTAAAAAAATCGACTATTTTATTTCTCTTAATTATATCGAAAGTGTTGTTGGAAATTATAAAAAAAAATACTGTGAAAGCCACAGCTCTTAATATAAATATTAAGATGTGCCGCATTGTAGTTTTCAATTTCCTTTATGATTAAAATGGGAAAGCTTGTTTTTTTGAGTTTAGAATTTTATAATTCTTTAATGGTTTATCAAAAAGACTAGACCAAATTTTTTTCTTGTTAAAATTAAACGCTCTACAAAAAAGGTATCTTATATTTTTTTTTATAAACCGATGCGTCTTGAAGTTATTCGACTTTAAAAAATAATTTATAATATTTTCTCATTTCCTTCTAATTTCTTGACGAAACTATCAAGTTTATCAAAAAAAAATGTCAAATATAATTGTGTTAATTACTTGTTTTGCATAAATTTAAAATGTATAATATATGAACTTATAAAATCAAATAAACAAGCTTTACCATGTTAATCATATGGGAAATTGAAAACTACTATGGGGCACATTTTAATATTAATATTAAGAATCGTGGCTTTCACAGGATTTTTTTATCATTCCCAACAATATTTTCGATATAATTAAGAGAAAAAAAATACTCGATTTTTTCGAATCAGTGTAATATCATTGCATTTTCATTGCTTTCATTATTGTAAGATATATAAGGTATTATTGTAAGTCTAGTTATGTATTCCTAATAAAGTGAACTTAGATAAGATCTCCTTTCTTTTGTTAGAGGATTTTCTTATAACCAAATAAAAACAAACAGTTTCCTAATAATAATTTTAGTTATTACATAAATATAATTATTAACATTATTACATGTAATAACGATAGTGTATTATTATAAAATTTTAAACAGCACATATTTGAACTAGATAACACAATGATGAATTGTTTGTATTGTGGTTATCTCATACTAATTATAGCGTACCTTTTCTCATCCCAGTTGACAGTTGGGTCATCCATTTTGTTAACTAAAGCTACTAAATGCTTCACACCAGCAGTCTTTGCTAACATAGCATGTTCCCGTGTTTGTCCTCCTCTATCAAATCCTGTTTCGAATTCACCTTTGCGTGCAGATATGACCTGTAATGAAACCAATTAATTATATTAGACTAGCCTATTTAATATGTAGCTTAGCTTAGCTCACTTAGATCTTGAATTGCATATAGGCAACGACCCAAGCCGAGGTGTGCCGGGCACCCTTGAGGTAATTGCCCAAATAAAATCAGCTGAGCATTTTAAGCGCTTGACTCAGTAGTCCGGTGACGCTGTTAAGACCTTGCTAGGTCAATAGCGTAGTCAGTTCGAGAAAAAAAAAACAAATACAAGGATAAGGATCACAATCAATACACACTGAATTCAGATAAGAATCAATCTCGCAGGGAATTGCGTTTTTTTTCTTGATTGTGGAATGTCAATGGATTAGTGTCATTTTCTTATGATCGTATTTGCAAACAATTCAAGAAAAGAGGGGTTCAAAAGGGCTCAAAATCACCCCTTGTTAAGTGATTGACGCGTGTAACGAGTCGCCACTCTAATATGTTCGGCCGAATATTCGGCGGCCTGATATTCGGCTATCCGGCTCCAAGGTTGGCCGAATATACTGCACAACATCTATCCATTTCATCTCTAAAAATATATTTAAAACTGAAAATATTTTCGTAACTGTTTGCATGGTTTCTATTAGTTTGGTATAAATATTAAATAGTAGCCGTGTCCACAACTTCGTCCACATGAAACCATATGTAAAAAACGGCATTTAATAAAGTCATCTGAATGTATCAAGTCCATTCACTTATCTACTTTTCTCTCGTACTAAGTCGCATTGTCATTAAAAGTACAAAAAATTTTGATAGACGGAAGCGATTTTAACGAAACAAAAACAAAATAATACTCCAAAATATGCTTTATGATTTTCTGTAAGATCCATTATGAAAACAATAATTGATGAACAAGAATTAAATTCTATTCTCCATGCATAAATATACAATTCTCTCAGTAGTAGAGTGGTACTAAAATGGAACCGATTGTCTGAAGAAGGGTGCGTTCCACAAGACGTTCACAACGCTCACAATAGCCTTTCCACTAGGCGACCGCGATCGTTACGGTCGTACAGAAAACGTCATCAATGACGTCATAACATACGCTCACGACGCCTGACGCACGATGTCTGGAGGTGGGTCGTTGTGAGAATTGACAAAATTGGTGGGATTTTCAATAAAGATGACGACCGCAAAACTTTCTTTATTTGATACGGTAAATAATACATATATATATATATATATATATATATATATATTGAATACCATATTGTATTTATTGGATTAATTAATATTTTTTTAATATATATACATGAAATACGTTAATTAAGCTTTGATAATTTTAAGTTCTATTGAAAAATTATGCGAAACGTAAAATTTTATGTAGAAATGAATCTGTAATCATTTGATGATAATTTATTTGACTAAAAGGGTCATTTTCATTTTTTTGTGATAATTAAAATATAAAAAAATGAAATATACTTTTTTTTAAATATACTTAAATCAATTTAATAATAATTAGAATTTAGTGTTAAGAGTTACTAATTGTAACCTCTTAAAGCTGTTGCTTTATTTTTTCTAGATCGACATTTGTATTATTTATCTGAAAGCTCAAAACACCCATGAATGTGTTCCACTTGGGTTTATGATTGTAACGCTCGAGAGTAAGTGGAATGGGAAAACTCGCGTTGTGAGCGCTTACTGGAACGCAGTCCATACAGTATCTGCTAATTCTGTACATAGTTTTAAAAAACGACTCCGGACTAATAAATTCACTTTAATAAATGAACATATGCAGTGACCATAATCCGACAAAAAATTTCTACACTGTGTGTGATATAAACATATCAGCTATGCTGCTTGTCTATAAATAAAGAAATAATTTTAGTTAGATTATTAAAAAATAAAACATAGTTACCAGCACAGCAAGATCGGCCTGCGCAGCGCCGCCTATCATGTTAGGTACAAAACTCTTGTGCCCAGGGGCATCGAGGATTGTGAAATGCTTCTTATCAGTCTCGAAATATGCTCTCCCCACTTCCACTGTTTTACCCTTGTCACGCTCTGGAAACACCAATTTTTCATGTTTCAAAATAAGATTTATTACATAATGTCTACATTATATGCATTTTTCTCTCTCTGTATTATATTAACAATCTTGTCAATCTCTGGAAACATATATGACTCATGTTTCATAAGAAGTCTTATTACACAATTTTTATGTTATATGTAATTTTCTCTCTGTATTATATTAACAATATTTAATTCAAGACAACATACTGATTGATTCATAATGTGAACTAACTGCATACAAATATTGAAAGAAATCACATTACAGACTTCAACGGAAAGCATTAGTTATCTTAAATGAGTTCGATAAAACAACAATAGGTATAGTAGTAGGTCTGTCTTACAATTGGAAAAAAAACCTATACAGTGTTATTACAAAAAAGCTAAATATGTATTAAATAGTTGCTTTAAAAAGGTATTGTACTAAATGCATCACGCTCGCCAGAGGCAAGTTTGCGTTATCCTTTATCGCAAGTTTAACCTAACCTAACTGAGACCTAAGAGCAAGATAGCGAACATTCAATGAGCACGGTGCATTTAAAACGAAGCCTTTTTAAAGCACGAAATCAATATGTATTTAATTTTTATGTAATAACATCGATAAACTCTAATTTATATGACCAATAAAAAGTACAATTGAGCCATTGTGGTATTTAAAAATTATAAAAATATTAATAACATACTAACCTTCTTGATTGGTATCAAGGGCCCACGATAAGTACCAAGATTCTCTAGATTTTTCTCTGGCTTCTCTTTCATATTTGTCTAGTGTTCTCTTATCCACCATTCCCGTAAGGGACATAATTTGACCACCTATGGTAGATTTACCAGCATCTAAAACATGAAATTAATTTAAATTTATACTTTGCATAATTTTCTTATTTCCATTTGATTTTGGACACAATTGAATATTCATATTTGTTGACAAAAAAATATTTTAAATATTTATTGTACAATGAATTAATTTAAATATTTAATTTAAGTAATCATGTAAAAATTGTATAGGTACAATATATTGAATGTGCTATTAACTCAACGAACAAATACTTGCCAACATGTCCAATGAAGACTACATTAACATGTTCTTTTTTGCTCCGAGTATCTTCCACTCTAGGTGGTTTCTTCTTAGGAATCTTTTTTGTCATTTCACCATCATCCTGGAAAAAGCATGGGTCTTTTTCTTAATATTTGCTATCAAACTAATGCAAAATTATATGAAATGCTAACAACCTTTCACTCTAAACACAAACACTAAAATCAATGCAAAGCAGCACAATTAAATAAAAAAATAAACACTGATTAAAATCTTGAGACACTACAAATTAGTTTAGTGGTGCATGATAGTTTAGTGGCTGTATTTGAATGGAACTTTTAGGCAGATGGATACAACATGCTAACTCAAGTCATTGTCAAACTAAAATATTCCATAATAGATCATTCATCTTTTTATGGCAACACAATGTAATAACTATGTACATAAACATATAAACTGGAATAAGTAAACAAAGATTACATTTTTTTTAGCAAGAAACACATTAGAATCGCAAAAATGATAAACTATTCTACATACACAATATTAAAAAATAATTTCAACTATAAATACCATATTTAGTGTATATAGTGTACCATATCACACTTTTTATGTCTGAAAAATATGATATGCCTAGCAGATTTTAATAGATGTAAATACTGGAAGTACTAGAGTAAATTCAGGCATACGCATTATCTTTTGAAATTCACATTATATGGAAATTTATTACCAAAAGATTTGTTAGTAAAATGCATAAATGACACATATCATTAAAAAGAATGTAGTTCAAGTATGTGATAATGCTAATACAAATTATTTAACTGATTTTATTAGATTAATGTAGTAACAATTACTTAATAACTTTACCATAATTTAATCATATAACATTTTAGGTTTATGTATACAGATGTACTTTCAAATTCATAACTTGGAATATATTTTGTATAAATATGAATAAAATCAAGTTTTTTTTTTTTTCAATGTATTCCAACAGGTTAATTATTTAATTAAAATTACTACATTACTACAACTGCTGAATTTGTGTAAATGACTGCAAACAATTTCATCACAAAGATTGATTATCATTCTTGTTCAGAATATAAGAGCATGGTATAAATTGAGAAAAGAAAATAAAAAAGCAACATGCATACATTTTCAGTTTGTGAAGTTCCTACTTGTTGTTCTAATTCCTCTTCCTCCTGTTCATTGTTGTCTTCAGGAGTGAGTAATGCGTCATCAGCTTCAGCCTCCCAACTATCTGCTGTTGGGGATACATTGGTAGGAACTTGTAGCGAGGCAGCTGGCGGTACAGGCGGTGGTTCCTCGACCCGTGGAGAAACCGATGCCGCTCCACCATCACCACTCTCCCCACCTCCATCACCACAACCTATTCAGTTTGTTTTTCTTATTATCTTATTCATTTAAAATTTATTGTACACCCTTTATATAAATTAATTACAAGAACATTCCTAGTTTTGTTATTGGTACAATGGGCAGCCTTATTGCTATTAGCAATTTTTTCCAGGCAACCTTTGGATGGATTTGATTAATGGAGTAGAGTCAGGGGTTACTATTACATTACATTTATATACTTATTACATTTCTCGTTGAATTTCATCCATTACTTAGACATAATTGGCTGCCTATACAATCCATTATTTATTTTTTGCACAGGCGAAGTTTTTGTCATATAAAAAGAAAATATTTACAATAAATTTACATTCAAAAGAACTCAATACTGCTATTTGTTGAAACCTTCTTCACAGTACTATTCTACTGTGCTTGAAACTGATATGTATAAATATATATCTACCAAATTTTCACACTTTCTTTTAAACAAGTTGGGGTAAATGCTCCTTAATAGACTCATTAACACTGTAGATAAACCAATACAAGTTAAGCCATGTAAACAAGAATATCAATTAGATATTACTGCATAGTAACTGTTCACAGAATGTATATGGTATGTATTTATTAGTGAAGTATAGAATGTTATCAATTATGTTTCTGTATTTAGTTAACATAAGTATATATGACACAGTAACTTTGATTCTGATGCAAAAAAAAATGTAGGTAGTTAACCTTAAATTTGCCACATAACCACTTTGGAAACTCAATGGTATCTGTGTCCACAACATACAATCAGTCACTTTGTATTTTATATATCACATATGATTATTTTGTATATAATAATTCAAAGGCATATATATAGTGTATATGCATATATAACAAGCAGAATTTCCAAATTTATTTTGATTTTTTCTTTTAAGGTTATGATGATAAATTCTAAGTATTCAGCATAAATAGAATCGAAATAAATAGAATATAATAACCAGTTGCCAAAAGTAAATGTCTTCTAAAATAATTCTATGTAAACGAAACACAGTGACCATATGATTTAGAGGTAAGTGAAAGTTGAGAGGCATTCCATGAGCCTTTAGTATTAGTATATTTTTTTTTTAAATGTGTACATACCTCTATTCATTCCTAGTAGAATTCGTTGATTATTTAATCACAATAAACGAAAGTAATGAAATAAGGAACATCAGGTATGTATACAGTACCGCGCCGCGTGTCAGATTTAACCCGTTAGAACTGGATTCGAAAAAAAAATTATCTTTAAGTTTATGTTCCGTTTCTATACTTTTCAATTTTATCGCTGTTGTTGCACGTAAATAACACAGCTAAAATTATTAGTCGCGATAAAAAAAATATTCAGACAGTACAAGACAAACTATGCAACTAAACTTTCGTAAAAGGTAATGACAGACACCTACCGTTCAAAACAGGGCTCTCAGTAGAATTTGTAGATCCGCTTTCAGATTTAATTGGTGTAGTGGGGGAATCTGAATCGTCGCTAGCCTGTGATGGCTTACAAAAAGAAGGCACGAACTCCATGGCGTTAACGTTCAACGTGGAAAATTTCATAGACACATCATTGGAATCTTTTGCACCTTGTTCACCTATAACATCGGCTTGACTTTCCCAAGAGTCTGGAGCACCGTTATTGGACATTTTAAACAAATAATGTAAAGTTAATAAATAAGTCTTTGTCTTATGTTAAATTTTATGATTATTCGCCTTCTTTCTCAATAGATCCGCGTGTCTTTATCTTATACCGGAAGCTCATGGCAATATGCCAAATATGTAGTTATCGAAAGTTTATTTATAAGATATTACATATCAAGAGCTATCTCCATTCAACTAGTTAAAATACATTTTATTATTTTCTCTTAAATTAGATATACAACGTGGCTAAAATTATTAGTTAGCAATTTATATATTACACAATTGATTAAACGTTTCCGTCGCGCTGCCATAAAGCTAAGAACTAAATGAAAACGGATACACATCTAAAATAAAATAGGCTATTTGACATCTTCAATAAAATGTAATAATTTGGGGTATTATACGATTAAATATAAATAAATATATACATATGCATCAGAAAATATAAATATGAAATATTATTTTTTAATTGAGATTTATGATACGTAGATATAATCAACATATCATTTACTGATTCTCAATATACTTTAATTTTTAAAGGCCCAGAGATGGATTAATAAATTAATAATTACAAAAAAAAAGCACACAGTATATCTAGGTAACTTTGATTTTTTTTAGTAACTTTAACTGTGCGCGGTTAAGAAATGTTTTAATTTTTCTTGTTCTCATTAATTATATTTTGCCAATGGATATATTTTAGTATGTTAATAGTAAACTTTAAAATACACCATAGCACAAAAAGTGTGTACACTGTCAAACAAAGTATATATATCGAAAGTCATTCCGGAAAACAGACGCGCTGATTCAATTTTGTGATACAGTGTATAACTTCTTCGAATTTACATAAATTTGGTTACTGAAAAGGTATATATTGTAATTTTGTGTAGTCATTTTTAATTATGTTTTCGTACAAATAGTCATATAACAATTTATATATTTACATCCCTTCTTCTAGTCCTAATATTCAATGCTAATTAATAAGGAATTGTCCTAATTTGAGAAAATTCTTGGGAAAGATAATGATGCCATTTTTGCTATGGATTCTGGCAAAACCCAAATAAGACGTTCCGAAGTATAAGATATAGAAGACGATATAATATAAACATAGTGTGAAGTGTAAAAAAGTCTCACAACCCAGTGTTTACAAATTTTCCGTTTAATTTACTTGTATTACAGCACCCACAAAATATTTTATATTCCTAATTAAAAAATGTATGGATTTATCACAGTTATTGTAGTAGATAATAATACTTTTGAATGACACTAATAATAAAAGATCACAAATTTGATTCACTACTATAAAACTCTAAAATGTAAAGTAGTAAAACGTCACGCATATAGCATTAAACCCATAGGGAGCAAGTGCAAAAAAAGGATTTATGTGACCTTTGACCTTAATTATCTTATACATATACATGAGATCTCATGAGCCTTTGAAACAATTTTTAGATTAGAAAAATAAAGATTTACATAAGTTTACAGCTTATTATTTCTCATTTCGAGGTTGACCTTCTTTTTGGTTTATATAACTCGACTATCTACAGATTAAAATCTCAGAGTTGCGGTGAGATCATTTGTGTTAAGTAAAATAAACTGGCATCACTTATAAAAACGAGGCAGTCAACGCAGTATGTCATTCATTACTTAATATTTTGCCGGTCAGTACACCATAAAATTTTAAATGGAATTGTACCATAGATGGTATTAATCTAGTAACGTAATACTAGATGGTCTCTATTCTTTACTCCTTAACTAATAATAATGTGATTCTATTTGATAGTTTTAAACGAAGTTAAAAATTCATAATGGTGAGATTTTTAATTATTTGGTTATTATGATAAAATTATTTCACTTTTGTTGTTCACCTAATGTTTGTTATTTCATCAAAGTATAATATACAGTAAAGTGCAAAAGATTTTTTGTATAATGTTCCTATCTACCCACTTTATACGAGTGAAAAGGTTTTATTGATATATAATCGTACAACTAAGAAAAGGACTTACAGATTCTTTTCATAGTTTATTTTATTATCTATGTTAGCAAGTAGCAACACTGATTATTTTAAAATGGCGTAGATAGCGTATGTCCTGTTATATTTTCGTGAAAAGATTTGGTGTGTAATAACTCTGTTATGTTGTTCATGTTTCAGTAAACTGGAATAACATAAAATATTAAGGTTAATCACTATGTTAATGGCTATTGTAATTTTCTATAGTTTGGAGTTATTTGCATTTCTCTAGTACTTTGCTGTCGTTCATTGAATTTGAACGTCGATATAAATTCAACACGTGAAGTGATATGAATTGTCATGCTTCAAAAAGAATCGAATATTCTTACATACGGAAATGTCTGTACACTATAAATTCAAAAGTGCATTGGATTATGACACGGTTACCTTTGATGGACTCCATATATCAGTAGGAGATTTAAAAGCTGCTATATCTCAGCAAAAACGTATTGGAAAGACATCAGACTTTGATCTGCAAATTACAAACGCTCAAACTAAAGAAGGTAAGGCGCATATTCCTTTTTATAGCTTACTATGGACAAAATACTGTTCCAAGCATATTATACTTATAACCACACAATATTAATGCCAAATATTATTATGTTTGGGACATTTATTTACTAAAAATTAATAATGCCTTACTTGCTTGTTAAGAATATTAAAGATTTATTTTTTATTATTTCCATAATGAATATTACTCTTAACTGTAGCATTATCTATTAGTTTTGATAGCAAACAACCAAAATTACTGATAACATATAAAAATGAATAGTTCTCGTTAATCTTTTTGGACACTCTGAATATACCTTTAAGTTCATCGTTCCACATAGTACATCCAAGATTTTTACTTAGGATTTGTACAACAGAAGGGCAAAATATTCAAATTTAAAATTGGCATTTATTTATCCTTCAGTTGTATGATGATATATGTATAATACTTTTTAATCAATTATGATTTAAGTCTCTAGATATTTTTTTTACTATATTAACCCCTGAACTGACCGAAACCATAAAGCTTTTAGCTCTATACAAAGGCATGTATACCTTATGAGGTACTTCTACGCCAATGTACTGTTGGCAGAATGTTTGTAGAAAATACTGGAATTTTACTAGGTGTGCCTGCAACTTCATCCGATTGGAATTTAATGCAAAAAACAGTTTTCTTTTTAACCATCTAAATGTATACTTATAATTTGAGTCTCAGGATAGCCTGTGGTACTCAAAATATTTATCTAATATCACTTTAATGTTAAATAGTTTAATATTTATAAAATTTTCGTTTACAACATAAAATAATTTTATATCTTACATATGATTAAAATTAAAATGTTGTGACATAATTTTTACTTGGCAGATAAAAAGATTACTTCTTAGGGCCTAAGTATTTATGATAAAATTTATTAGAAATAACTTATAATAAGCAGTAGTTTTAATACATTGATTACTGGTAATATTAGTGATTTTTTTTTTAAATTCACTGGCCATGTAAACACAACTTAAGCTGTGATCTCGTCTACAATGCGTTTATATTGACAAAGTTATAATTGTAAAAATATAATTAATATATAATTGTTCCCATAAAATCACAGTTTCAAAACTGTTTCAAATGAACAAAATGACAGGAACTAGTTATTTTGTATTAGATGTGTCATAAATCTGAAAGTATATTAGTCCTTAAAATGAAACAGCTTTGTTGAAACTAACGAGCATAGAGTGAAGTTTTTTTTTTTTTTTTTATTTTAATACAGATGATACAACACCCCCACTTATTAAAATAAAGTAATTATACACTAATTAATATATCTTTTCAATACCAAGTATTTTCATAAATTGATAATGCTTCACACTATTTAAACCTTTAGTTAATAAATCTGCAGGCATTTCAGAGCTTCTTAAATACTCAAGTTTAACAATTTTATTATTAACACAATCTCTAGAAAAATGGTAGCGAACATCAATATGTTTTGTACGTTTGTGATATGCATTATTCTCTGACAATTTAAGGGCACCTTGACTATCATTAAACACAGTTATTGTACTTAAATTACTAGTTAATTCATACAACAAACTACGTAAATATATGGCCTCTCGACAAGCTTCAGTAATCCCCATATATTCTGCCTCTGTACTTGACAGGGCTACAGTTCTCTGTTTTTTTGTTTCCCATGAAATTGCTGCTCCGGCTAGTACAAAACACAACCCTGTATATGATTTCCTATCAATTATATTATTAGCCCAATCAGCATCAACAAAACCTTGTAGTTCTGAATTACCATTTTTACTAAATTTTAAACAAAAGTCCTTTGTCTTTTTAAGATATTTTAATACACGTTTGGCATAGGACCAAGTCACTTTGTTATAACAATGATTAAATTGACTTAAAAAGTTCACTGAATAAGCAATGTCTGGCCTGGTCAATACAGCCAAATACATAAGACTACCTATAAGTTGCTGATAAGGAAATTGTTCTGAACTATTTTCATCACTACCTATATTCAATTTTGCTTCAATTGGTGTATCTGTTGGTTTACAACTAGTCATTTGAAATCTATGCAACAATTGATCAATATATTTTTCTTGACTCAATGTAATACAACCATTTGTTTTATCAATTTTTACACACATACCAATACATTGCTTGACCTCACCTAAGTCTTTAATTTTGAAATGAGATGACAATGTTTCCTTTAAATAAATACTTTCAGCATCATCATTACTAAACAAGAAAAAATCATCAACATAAAGTGCAACGATTGTTCTCTTCTCATTACAATTTTTACTATATAAACATGGTTCAATTTTAGATCTCTTATAACCTATATTAACAAGACAATTATCAGCTTTCTTGTACCACGCCCTTGATGACTGCTTTAACCCATATATTGCTTTCTTTAATTTTAAAATTTTACCTTCACAATCTGTACCTGTCAAACACTCAGGTTTTTGCATATACACAGTCTCATCAAGGTCGCCATTCAAGAACGCTGTAGTAACGTCCAAGTGAGATATATTTAAATTTAATTTCACTGACAGTGCAAATAATGTTCTTAATGTAGTGTGTCTAACCACTGGTGAAAAAGTTTCTGAGTAGTCTATACCCTGTTTTTGCATAAAACCTTTAGCTACGAGTCTCGCACGAAAACGCACTTTATTTTCCCCATCATACTTTTTCTTCAAAACCCACTTACATCTCACTATTGTACTACCATCTTTTGGAGAATCCACTAATTCCCATGCATTATTATCTTTAAAACATTGAAGCTCTTCATTTATTGCATTAAGCCATTGCTCTTTCTCTTCACTTCTTAAGGCTTCCTCCACGGACAAACCACTAGCATCATCAAAGATAACCTCATCAGTACACATATTTGAGTATCCATAACGATCAGGCTTCTTCCTTAATCTAGATGTAGATCTCATCTCTTGTACAGATTCATTTGATCCAGTTGAGTCTGCATCTTCATATTCACTTGGAATATATGTACTGTCGATATTATCAATACTCTCAGTGTCAGAATCATCTTCAAGGAGTGTATCCCCCACTGAATCTAAGCACTCTTTATTGGTGTTCATATTTTCATCAACGGGTACGGATATTTTTGATTTATTTTCATTTTCCATTATTATCACATCTCTGCTAGTTATTACTTGTTTAGTTCGTGGATTGAAGACACGATATCCTTTGACATCTTCTGCATACCCCACCAGAATATGTTTTTCAGACTTTTTATCCAATTTCTGACGTTTCTCTTTTGTTATGTGCACCATGACATAACTTCCAAATATTCTTAGATGGCTAATGTCTGGTTTAACTCCAGTCCACAGCTCATATGGTGTTCTGTCATTGAGTGAAGTCGCCACTGTCCTATTTTGTAAATAGACAGCCGTGTTTGTTGCTTCAGCCCAAAAGATTTTACTGAGTTGAGCATCAAATAAAAGACATTTTGCTTTTTCAACTATCGTCCTATTAAAGCGCTCAGCCAGACCATTTTGTTGTGGAGTGTATGCATTTGTTCTTTGATGGATTATGCCATATTTATTCAAATAATCATCAAATTCCTTGTTACAAAATTCTTTACCGTTATCACTACGAAGTATTTTAATTCTTCTATTTAATTGATTTTCTACTCTTGCCTTATATGTCTGGAAACAAGCAAATGCATCACTTTTCTTCTTTACAAAATAAATGTGAGTCATGCGACTAAAATCATCAATAAATAAAATGAAGTATTTTGACCCACCTAATGACACATTTTCCATGGGGCCACAAATATCAGTGTGCACCACTCCAAGTAGTTCACTACTTCTAGAGCCAACATGGTTGAAAGGTAGCCGTGATTGCTTACCTTCGCAACAAATTGTACAAGACGACTTGGTAATCTGGACTCTTCTAGGGAGTTCCATACCATGTACTGCACTGGTCATTTTACTCATGTACTTACTGTTGGCATGTCCCAATCTGCGGTGCCATGTGTCTGCTGACACCGCTGGCACAGCCAGCACCTCCTTGGGTATTCTTAACTTATATACTCCATTACATAGTGTAGCTAGAGCTACCAGTACATCACTTTGATTGTAAACTTTGCAATCACTTTCGGTAAATATAACTTTATTACCATTTCTAATTAATTGGCTCACTGACAATAAATTCGTAGTTAAATCTGGAACACATAGTACACGGGAAACTGGCACCTCGAATTCACATTCATCGGTTTCTGTCACTAGATTTATTTGACCAGTACACAATACTCGAGCCTTGTTGTTATTCGCAACAATAATCTCTTTGTTTTGTAGATATACTGGGTTCCTAACCCATTTCTCATTAGCTGTCAAATGTGCACTTGCTCCTGAGTCAATATACCACTCTAATTTGTTAAAATCTCCGCTTAAGAATACTGCACTAAAAGCATTACTTGTTTTTGATTTATTTGTCAAATTCTTAGATTTTATTTTGTTAGTACATTGATTACGATAGTGACCATATTGTTTACAATTGTAACATTTGACATTTGATGTTCCTTTGACAGATGTTGACACTTCCGATTTACCGCCATCTTTATTGGCCATAGACTGTATACTCTTCCCATTCTTTGAATGTTGACTATGATTCTTCCGGAAACATGCGAATGCATTATTGGCATCACTATCTTCCGGTTCCATGTCCATCAATTTCCCTTTAATGGCGTCGGATGTAATTATGATGCCAGAATGTTCGATGGCCATTATCATGGGCATATATTTTTCGCTTAATCCTGCCAGCATGATAGAACCAATCCACTCGTCGGTTATGCCAAATCCCGTACCTTGTAATTTCTGACCAGCTTCAACAATCTGCGTTACATATGCCGTCATCGAAGTGCAATTTTCCAATCGAATAGATATTAAATTCCTCAGGAGACTAATTTTTCTAGTAAATCCCGAGTCATCGAATAACGTTTTCAATGTATTCCACAATTCTTTCGATGTTCTGACGTTTTTTATATGAACGTAAAGAGCCGGGTCGATTGTTAATATCAGCTTAGCTTTCGTTTTCGCGTCATCTGCCGCTGTAGGAGAATGATCGGGCTCTGGTTTTATACACCCAACCATACCTTCCAATACTAGAAAATTTTCAGCGGCGAAGCACCATTCACTATAGTTCTCGCGCCCTTGTAATTTCGGTACGCTAACAAGATAGTTCGAAATGGACGCCATGACTGTCACTCACGTTGTGACTTTATTGAAATGAAAAGCCGGTTTTTGCTCACTGTTTACTTTACACACAATTCTTATGGTAAAACGCACAGTCTATTGTTCTTCACACTGAAAATTCTAACAATAAACTAACAGTAACCAACTATTACACGGGTCTGGGCCCATAACCTAAAATGAAACAGCTTTGTTGAAACTAACGAGCATAGAGTGAAGTTTTTATTTTTTTTTTATTTTAATACAGATGATACAACAGTCCTTCCATTATGTGTTGGATGGATTCCAATAAAATTTGGTATAGAATTGGATTATGTCATGATACAGGACATATATATAATTTTTTATTTTTTAAAGCCCAATAATATGCTTGTTGAAATGGAAAGCAATAGGTAGTTGATGGTAGTATAGGAGTAGTCCTATACCTACCTAAGTTTGGTTTTTGGTCATAGCAAATATAAGTGTATGTCTCGCTTGTGAGCTCAGTGGTGTGCTTGAGTTGAGGTTAATTCTTTATTGTGCATAGGAAAAAAATCTGCAATAGAAGGTATGTGCACAGTGGTAGAATGTTTGCATAAGTTTATTTTATATTCATATTTTAAAATTTTTGTTAGCTTCTAAGAAAACAATATTAGTTAGCCATTATTCCTATTGCAAATGACAGAAATAAATATGTGTCCCATGATGATGGCTTCTCAAAAATAAATCATATTTGTTTTATAAATTGCACAAACAATAATAGTAGAACATACTGCTGGTATAATATTTTTACTGAGTTATTGAAAGAAGGGTTGAAGGATTTCACAAAACCTAAGAGACCTCTTCTAGGCAACATCTAATAGTCACCCAAAATAACATGTACAAAATTCAACTTTTATGGTATAAGTACAATTACAGTTTATCAAAGTTTAAGGATGTTTTGGCAGGAGAGTTTTTGGTAGTTTTTGATGTTCATAAGCCTCTTATTAGGGCTTAAACTGAATAAAGTATTTTTGATTTTGATTTAAGAGTCTCACAAAATGAAGTATCTGGCAATAAATTATGTGATTTTTAATATTATGCCAAAGAAAACATGACGAAACTAAGGTTTATTATTTGAGAACTTTTAGTTACTATTATTATGTGCCAAAGTCACAATGAGCCAAACTTCATACTAACTCATCATTCCTATCTATGTCAGTAGCATACACTTAAAAGCTCTCAGCTTTTATAAAATAATGAAGGCTTGGTATTAATGGGTTTTTGGTATAAAAGTTTTACCAATCATATTTAATTTTAGAACCTGGTAACATTAAATACTATTTTATAGGTATTTTTAAGATTCTTAATTCTATGGTACCTGTATTATTTATATGCATCTTATAAGGTTTAGCCAGCGTTATCAATGAGAGCACTCCAAGACGCCTTGGGACTTAATTAGAATGTGTTTATTATCCTACATGTTATGTATACTATTCATATATAAAAACCTGAACAAAATAATTTATATGGTTGTGAAATCTGTCAGAATCTGTTGCGTATATTAGAAAAACTAAGTAACACACAGAAAAAAATTTGTAAGAAAGTATATAGATACAATTTTAGAATTAACATTAAACAATTTGTTCATTTGGTCACAAATATAGACAATGAAATTTATAGACCACCTCCTTGTTATCTATATAGATAGAATTTAGGACACCTGGTAGCCGGTTAACGTTGTATTTTTAATACGCATTTTGATTTAATTAATTTTGATTTATGAATAAGTTTAGGATCATTTTTTTCAGTAACTTTTAAACGCAATTAAAAACATTAATTTATCACAGTCAGACACATTCTTTTATAAACAATCATATGTCCGCTGATATATTTTATAAATAAAAATAATTAATTCTAAACCAATTATTTTTTTCCATAGCAAAGAACAAATTTAATTTTATTTAACATTATTCATATTAAGATTTCACTATATATAATGAAACAACAATAAACGTAAACGTAAAACTTGGGACTAACACCAACTTAAATATATGCGTCGATAATATACGCTGCCACAATTATCGCTATCTTTATCGTGAAACAGTACTGCACTAAACTATAGCTATAGCTAAGTTATTCTATACACATATTATTTTTATAGCAATAAATCGGTATAAATATTGAGTAAATAACTGCATTAATCTAAAATATGACATTATTTTGTACTTATTTATATGAAATGAACTTACTTATTTTTAAATATAATAATAATCAATTACTGCTATTCCAACATGGTTTAAGATTACTTTTATTTTTATTTCCAAAAGATAGCATCAAGCACATTATTGTCAATAACAAAAATGTCTTTCAATAATAATTCCATTTTAATAACATTTCAAAGTTAGTGAAAAAAAAACGTCCGAAAATAATTTAAAAATCAATATTTTTGTCTGTATAGGTACGACAGGCACAAGTAAACGCAACATTTACTGGCAGCCAGGTAGCCCGCACGTTGTTCGGATGAATATAATATATAAAACTGGCTTCATTGATTCTTTCCGGTATGGCCTATGCCTATGTAGGTAATTTCGCCAATATCAAGTGTGATAAATATACGTTATAAATTTAATGCCAAATATTCAGAGTAACAACGTAGAATAATCTACAATAGAAACATATCAACATAGATAAATTGCCAAAATAGGATAGGTACTATGTTGTGAGTGGTACAGAGATTATTTATAAAACAAATATTGGAAACATATTTAAAATTCGTTTTCGAAACTGTTTCTAACTCTTAGACAATAGTTACAATCATGTGACAGTTGACGCTTCGACGCGATGTTTGACGCTTCGACTCGGTGTTTATATAATTTTTTTCCATTCAATGGAGTATAAAAAGGTTTTAATATTAGTTGAAGAAAGTTATGGTAGAGATGTTTATTTAGTTTTATGTAGGTTAGTTTTTATCTTAATTGATCCAGGTAGATGATGCTACGAAAGGGTAAAAAAAATCACATATAATCTGGGTATATGTTTGAGTGAATCCGTGGATAGTTTGGATTCACAATTGGAGACGGTAGTTGTGGCTCCAATCGGGTATCAGTTTTATTCAATTTTTTCGCGTTTATAAATACAATATGTCACTGATATATGAAATATGTTATCACTGATAACCAATTTGGTGCAGACGAAGTTGCACGGGTCAGCTAGTTTAAAATAAGTAAGGACAACATTTCTTCACTGTAGTTCTAGCGTTAATGCGATAAATTGCGTTTTTTTTCCACACCGTAAGAAACATGTTGGAACCTAAAGGATTGAAATCTGGTGCGGTTTTATTTGGGGCCGAATACGTTGTTGACTTAGTAAAGTCTTAACAGCTTCACCAGACTTCCGGTGCAGAATTATATTCGCAGTGCGCGCGCCTCCATATTATGCTATAGTTTATGGGTTATGCAGAAAAAGATCGTGCGGAAAAAACCCGCAGTGCGTCCTGGCGCTAAGTGTGGGAAGACATAATGGTTGTGTTTAAAATCGATCGAGTTGTGTGACTATAAATGCAACTCAATTTTACACATATCAAAGGAGTTTAGCGGACACTAATTTCAAGTTTTTGTAGTTAAATAAACAACACGATTAATGAAAATGTAAATTTTATCGATTAATGAAAATGTAAATTTTATCGTGAAGGTAGTCAAAGTTTTGTTATGGAGTTATGGGAGTAACATTAGAATAAAAAGTGATAGTTTTAAAAATAGGAATTCTTGCATTATTGTTATAACTATTAACAAATCTCTATTATCTATAACATATATCTATGTATATTATTTATCTTCCATACATAAGCTTGTTTTAAAAAGTTTGTTCTTTAGTATCAGATGCTTAATATAATAAACACAGTTTATTATTATTATCTTAATATTTTTAGAATTTTTGTACTTATTGATGATTATGCATATTGACTATGAGAAATAATAATATTACTAACAATAAATATCATAAATCTCTCAAATTGCACCCTTTTACAGTTTATGTGGACGACAATACATTAATTCCAAAAAACACATCACTCCTTGTGGCTAGAGTACCATTAGCTCAGCTACCTAAGAAACAGTGGGACAATACTAACAATAATACATCAACATTACATAAAGATGTGGCCCCAAACAAAGGAGTGGCTGATTTATCTCGCATGGAAGGTAGCGAACAGGATAAAATAAATGCTATGATATCACAGTCCACATTTGACTACGACCCTAGCAAGTAAGAGAACAATATTTCCTAGGATTCATTAAATAATGTTTAGTTATTTTACTGTTTATTCTTTTTAATTCTACAGTCCGATAATGAAATCATGTTACGAGAGTCTTATAGACAATTTATTCCTTTTTTACTGTTAATAAACTGATATGATAAACATTCACCTGATGTTTACTACTATATGTATCTATAGTAATTGCTTCAGTAAGAGTGATTATAATTTCACCTAAAAAAAGTGTTTTCGTTTTTATTAATCATCACCTTTAAATCTTGATAATCACTCACCAATTAAGTTTAATAAATGCCATGTACAAATTTAAGAACTTGTGCCAGCTCTCTTATCCCTGTGTAGGTTGCATCTAAGTATGCTTTACAATTTCCATAATATTGAAGATGTTAAATGTGTTAGAAAACTTTCAAACTGGTATTACTATTCTATGTATAAGTATACACTATTACTATTACTTCTTATATATAATTACTATATATAAATATTACTATATGTACTATTCTTTAAAATTGAACATGTTAAGAAAAGCTGAAACAAAAAATAATCCGTGTTATATCAAAAAGTTAAATACGTATTGAATACTTGCTTTAAAATAGCTCGGGTAATTTCGTATTAATTGCACCTCGCTCACCAACCGCTGCCGAGGTAAGATCGTATTATCCTTTTTCGCGTCTGACCTAGCCTAACCAAAGCGAGATACAAGAGCAAGACGTCGAACGTTCGGCGAGCGCTGTGCCTTTAATACGAATGTACCTAATCTTTTTTAAAGCAAGTATTCAATACGTATTCTGCAAAAATATTTAAAAATAATTTTGTTTTATTAAGAGTGGAATTAAAATGCCTCTAAATTGTCTACGTGGCGATATTACAGTTAATAACTTGTAGTACTTGTAAGTACTTGAAAGAAAATGTATATAAATTTACAATGTTTTAACCTTCCTTTCATCTAGATATTGTTTTGTTACCACATTTACATTTTTTATATTGTTTATAATTATCATATGACTATTTAGATAATCTGTTATCAGGGACAGCATTCTTGGATATGGTTTTTCATTACCCTTATTATATTTTAAAATGCTACATTCTTTTATTTGCCTTTGCATTACGATCTAACCCTATCATTAATTTAACCATCAATCTGCTCCAATTATTCAAATATATTCTTTTTTATTTGATCGTAACTGCACCAGTATGATTATTTCATTTATATTTACGAGTATTTATTATCTCCTCAAAAGACATGGAGACATGAAGATGTGTATTTTATACCATCTCGATGGTTGGAAGGCCTCCACTATGCGGTTCTCACGTTCATTTTTCCCACGTACGTCAGTTCTCTAGAACGACTCCCAGCTGTATTGTTCCCGGACTATTGTAGTTTATCATCTTTCAAGAAACGAGTCTACTCTTTTCTTAAGGGCCGGCAACGCATTTGTGATTCTTCTCGTGTCGCAGGTGTCTATGGGCGGCGGTGATCACTTACCATCAGGTGACCCGCATGTTCGTTTGCCACCAATAGTATATAAAAAAAACGTATTCGGGAGCCAATCTTTAGAACTATAGATTATCACAATGATTTATAATCACGCTAATTATTTATGTATATGAAATTTTAATTCCAGTTACCAAAAAATAAGAGGACAGAATCAAAGAGGAGCTGTACCTCCTAACTATATTTGCTATAAGTGTCAAAAGCGTGGACATTGGATTAAAGATTGTCCTGCTGCAAATTCAGTAAGTTAATTTTATTTTATTACTTTTTAAAAT
Organism: Antheraea mylitta; assembly: GCA_014332785.1. Lineage (NCBI taxonomy): Eukaryota > Metazoa > Arthropoda > Insecta > Lepidoptera > Saturniidae > Antheraea > Antheraea mylitta. Next base: position 9,121,624 of record JACEII010000009.1, read on the forward strand.
CTTTCTAATATATATAGGACACAGTGAAATTAGTAATTTTTAATTATACTTGTTTTTTTTTTTGCTATAGGGTGACCCTGTAGAGATAAGGAGAAGTACTGGAATTCCTCGTAGTTTTATGGTACCTGTTGAAGGTCCTAAAGCTCCCGGCGCCATGATGACTCCAAGTGGTACTTTCGCTGTTCCTGCTGTTGACCAGTGAGTACATATGAAATTAGTCATAAATTTGGGGTCTCCACATCCATGGCAAATTGAAAGAAAAATTATAACAGGGGTATCATACTCAAAAGATAGAATAATTCTGTTGGCTTCATGGTGGGTTGTGGAAAGCAGAGATACTGTAGCAGCATCTTCTTCTCTACATATAATAAAATCTTAAAATGTTGTTACTGTACAATGAATGTTGTGTAAAAAAATTTGTTAAGGAAACAAATATCAAATGACAATACATTTTAATTATTCATATAATTTCTGTCTTTTGCTGTTTTCTTCGTATTTCTAAGATCAAAACATTGCTGTACTAAAGAGTTTCCAATATTGCTCATTTGCAAGATGTAAAGGTGATAAAATCACTTTCTTATGATGGACTGTAACATAAAATAGTCTGTTGACTTGAGTAATGAAGAAATGTTCATCTTGTATCAATATCAGCGATAGGGAAGATATTGAATTCATACCTAAATTTAAAACAATGTAAGCTGTAGGCTGTTTGCCGCAGATAAGTAATTATAATAAAGTGATGATAAAAATTCATATTTTTGTAACACTTTAAGGAAGGAAACTCTTGTACGAATTTAATGTTCTATGAATAAAACATGTCGCCTGATGTTGCAAGTGTTCGGATTTGACTTCTATGGACAGGCAATGTTGTAGCTACTACGCTATTCGAGTCACGCTGTAACTTTTTTAAGTGTAATATTAATATAATATTGCAAGTCTTCATTATTTTAATTTTGTACTTAAGCTACACCAGATTTAAAATGATTTGTCAGAAATAATAAACAAAAGAAATAAAAAAAAGATGCGGAACAAAAGTCTGCAAATAAATTGTTTTCTAATATAAAAAAAAAAATATTGGAGTCACCAAGTATCTAATATTTTGCGTAGCGTCATATGCGAAGGGCATTGGTTATAATAGATGTGTAGAGATGTATTCTAGAGCATAGGATGTTTAAATCGCGTCTAAAACAGTGTTATGGTTTAATTTAAAGATGTTTTTAATGACTTTTGTACAACCTTTTAAAATCATATAAGTTTTAGCTTTCTCAGTAACAGTTGTCTTAGCTCTATTACTTGGTGGGATTCATATGCTACTCCCATATTAGACATATCAATAACAATACATATTAAGATATTATCTTCATCTATTAAAAGGAACCCGATTAGGCCTCCCACGGCAGCGGCTCAAGCCTAGGTTCGATCCCTCGGTAGGGAGCCCTTGAGTGCGTTGCTTGCGCGATACGGTGACACACAAATATACATCACCGCTACAACACTACACGATCACCCCCATACACGTGCACGCATACACATGAAAGTGGAAGGGTTTACTTTTTTCCCTTATCGAACTGAAAAAATCAATTTTCCGATAATAAATATATGGAGGAGTTGTTGAGGCGTGTATACCTATACGTTTCAACAACTCATACATATATGAATAGTTAGCTAGGTTAGCTAAGATAGGTCGCGATTTTGCATGCAACAGGCAACAGCCAAGCCAAGGTGTGCCGTGCCGTGCCGCACCCTTGAGCTGGTTGCCAAAATAAAATCAGCTGAGTGCCTTAAGCGCTCGCCTTAGTAGTTCGGTGAAGCTGTTAAGACCTTGCTGGGTCAATAGCGTAGTCATTTCGAGAAAAAAAACATCTATTAAGATAAATATGACTGTGTGACGATAACTGGGTCCGTGGTTTTTATTTATACCAGAGGAACTTAGGAACGTTAATTTCAAGTTCTTTTATGTTATTTCTTATCGGATAGTAGATTGAATTGATGACAAACTTGTGAATTTTTTTTTTTTGAACCTTTATGAGAATTATTTTTGAGGTTAGTTTTTAGCGTGTAAATAAGGAGCGTAAGCTTGGTCGTGCAGGTATGGATGGTCGTGCAGGTATGGAAGTAGCATTAGGTAAATACTGTGATTTCATTCTATAATTATGTTTCAAATTAATAGGCAGGTGTTGATTGTAAATATGGTAATATGTGTACATTTCTTTTTATTTTTCAGCGAAGCATATTTGGCTTCCGAGAATGCGGGTGGCGGCGACACTCCTACTAACGCACCGGCCGCTCCGGAACCGAACATACCCGATGAACTCATCTGCAGTTTGTGCCGTGACCTACTCACTGATGCCGTGATGATACCTTGCTGCGGAAATTCATTCTGTGATGAATGTGAGCGTATTAAATATAATTTCTTTTTTATGTACTACTAACTTTACCCCGCGAGTTTGTCCGCGTCTAATAGTTAATTTGTTCTAACAGTAACATGCAACGGAAGCTCTGAAAAGGAAAAAAAAAACACTCGGATTTTAAAATATTCTTCATTGGTACACCGTTCCTATTAGTCTTAGCGTGATGACATATAGCTTATAGCTTTTCTCGATAAATGGCTTATTTAATACTAAAACAAACAATAACTCATTTATAATATTAGTAAGGATTTGTGCCCTATGTATATTAATGTTTGATTTTTTGTAGGCATCAGAGGAGCTTTGTTAGAATCTGAAGACCACGAATGTCCAGATTGTCGTGAGAAAGAGATTGTTCCAACAACGTTGATTCCAAATAGGTAAGAATATGGGAAGGACAGTTTTTTTTCCTCGAACTGACAACGCTATTGACCTAGCAAGGTCTTAACAGCTTCACCGGTCTACTAAGGCGAGCGCTTAAGGCACTCAGCCGATTTTATTTTGGCAACCAGCTCAAGGATGCGCGGCACACCTCGGCTTGGCTGTTGCCTGTTGCATGCAAAATCGCGACCTATCTTAGCTAACCTAGCTAACTATTCATATATGTATGAGTTGTTGAAATGTATATGTGTACCAAGCATATACACCTCAACAACTCCTTCATATATTTTTGTTATCGGAAAATTGGGAAGGACTTATAGACGTAGAGTTTATTGATTATATAATTATTTATGTAAGGTCCACAAAATAAAAGATAATTTTTCATAGCATTAAACAAAGACAAATTAATTTTTTTTTTCTAATTAAGGCCAAAGAAACACAAAAAGATATATCAAATTTGAAAAGTAAACTATAACAAAAAAAAAACAATTAATTAAACAATCCCGTCCACTTCATACGTTCAAGTTCTGCATTCATAGAATAAAAATAGCGTTAAAAACATACGTGTTGCTCTATGGCGTGGTTTAAATGTACGTACGTAAATGTATTCGATTAGATCTATATGTAAAACAGAGTGATTGATGCACATCGCTTTAAGTGAGAGGTTTCTTCATCAAAGACACAGAAATACTAGAAATTGACGCAGATAATAATTAAAAAATTATCACGTTCAGGTTCTTGAGAAATTCTGTGTCGTCATTCCGTAATCAAACTGGGTACAGTCGACGCACGCCGCATCGACCCTCTGCAGCACCGGTGCCAGCGCGTCCACCTGTACTAGGTAATAACATATTTTGTTGCATTCCTCGCCATTCTATTTTTTTTTTTACTTTATAAGTTTTAGCGTTAGACTACAATATCATATGACTTTAAATGGCGACGTGGTCTAATGACGTTAAATCACGACGTGGTAAATGATGTTAAATGAGGACGTGGTATAAAGACGTTTAATTACGACGTGGTCTAATGCCGTTAAATGACGACGTGGTCTAATGACGTTAAACGAGGACGTGGTATAAAGATGTTAAATGGCGACGTGGTATAATGACGATAAATGACGACGTGATGTAACGATGTTAAATGACGACGTGGTTTAATGACGTTATTTTTTTTCGAAATGACTACGCTATTGACCCAGCAAGGTCTTAACAGCTTCACCGGACTACAATTTAATGACGTTAAGTGCCGACGTGCTTTAAAAATGTTAAATGACGATGGGGGTATAATGTCGTTAAATGACGACGTGGTATTATGACGTTAAATGACGACTTGGTATAATGACGTTAAGCGACGACGTGGTCTAATGACGTTAAACAACGACGTGATCTAATGACATTAAATGATGACGTGCTATAAAGATGTTTAATGACGACGTGGTATAATGACATTAAATGACGACGTGGTCTAATGACGTTAAATAACGACGTAGTTTAATGACGTTAAATGACGACTTGGTATAATGACGTTAAACGAGGACTTGGTCATGACGTTAAATGAGGAGGTGATCTAAGATCTCTACCCAGTGCAGCTGTCGGAACACACTAACAAGTGTTTGGCGACAGATTTTTAACATGAGGATGGTAGCTTATTAGGCGAACCTACTATCGTGCTATGGTTTCATCACGACGCGTTTCTTCTTCACCTATCTCCATCAAAGCTGTGTCCGAACATGCTATCAAGTAAGCCATGATTGCTTCAGTTTTTTTGGTCGCTCTGAATATAAGCTTAAGTTCGAGTTTGATGATACAGTCAAGAAATTAACACAAAATAAAGTTAAAATGTTATCATGGGATGCTGAAATTGAGATCTGAGTCGTTACATTTCAAAATGAGCTAAATGGGATTTTAATAGGGCATATGACACGTTTCATTTACTTTTTATACACTGAGAAAGACGTTGAAATTTTACCGTCCATAAGGTTTTGTTTTTCTTTTATGATATTCATATTTTACATGTAATAAATTTGAAGATCTTGAAAAATAACCTGAAGTATGGCTAAAACGAGCGAAGCTAATCATAGGTCTATACTTTAATGCGTATCTTATATATGTTGCATGAAAGTGTACATGTAATATTTAGAGTTTGACAATTTTGATTATGGATAACGAACCAAAAAAGAGGAAAAGATCCCTCCGAGAAACCATACGTTCCGGGTGAGTGTGCATGTGCGTGATGTACAGTGGAACTAGTGGATGTAGTGGCACTGTATCGCGCTAGCAGCATACTCGAGTGCTCCACTTCAGTCGATCGAGCCTAGGTATGAGATGTTACCGAGGGAGGCCGAGGCGAGTCTGCGGAAGCGAAGTTAACCGCCTGACCACAGCGACGTAATTGGTGGTTTCACAGTCGTGGGCTAACGTTCTATATAACATCTCAGATGGAAGTGATCCCAGCTCTTTTTTCACAGCGCCATTTATAGACTAGCTTCGTATAAGAGGGCTACACGCTCTTAATGTTTCTTCAGGTAAACGAAACTCATGACGATAGGTGGGGTAAACAACACCCATGATGATAGGTGGAACCTTTACGCCGACAAAATTATGATATACTAGTCTCTGCCCGCGACTTCGTTCGTGTAGAATAGATACTTAGGGCTAACGTTAACACGCAGCGGAAGCTCTCAAGGGAAAAAAAATCCGATTTCTAAACATTCTTCATTGGTTCTCCGCTCCTATTGGTCTGAGCGTGATAATATATAGCCTAAAACCATTCTCGATAAATGAGCTATATAACATTAAAAGAATTTTTCAAATCGGACCAGTAGTTCCTGAGATTACCCCCTACAACGCCACAACGTCACAAAACTCACAAACTTTACCTCTTTATAATATTAGTATAGATAATGTTGAAAAACATACTGTCCTAAGAGAGATATAAATAAAGAGATATATATATAAATAAATATATTTATATTCTCTTCTAGTTATGAATTAGATAACTGATAATGTTTATCGGTTGAGAATAAAAGTATTTGTTGTTCTAGAACATGTCCCCCCTGCACAACCTCAACAACCGCCAAACGGACCTAATCAACCTCAAGATCCCACCAGCAACGGTTTGTTAATGTTTGCATTATTTGTTTTATTACTATCCTAAGTTCACGTGTATTTAAATTGTTTTAAATATAGACATATTAAAAGCACGTGCACCTAACGAGTTTCAGACATCAATATAAATTGGATATATTGAGCATTTTATTGATTTTTAGAAAAGTACAGAATACCTTTTGGGTAAAATGTGTAGTAAGATCTTTGACATATAATAAAAAATACTACTATTTCATATTGTTTTAATAAAATATATATGTCTATCTATAAATATTAGAAAAAAGTCGCTTTGTTACCGTAGTTCTAATGAAATTATTTTGATTACGTATTTTGATAGGGGTTTCACTATCTTTTACAAAAGTCCTTCTGAAAGGATTATGTGTCTAATACATATATATCATATTAATATAAATTAGAGAAAAATCGTCGTATTCTTATAGAGTCGTAAAAATGTGGCTTTAGGCATTTATAACGCAGGCTAAACCATATGAGATATATTCTATGGATAATCCACAGTAATCATATTTATACTTTACATATTCATATTAATATGTTATTTACATTGGGCGGTTGATGTAGATCTAAGCTGCGATTTACAATATATTATTTAATTCTTGGAAGATATCACAAATGTCGAATGAACCTAAATCATGACACATTAGTACATTGCACCTATTCGAAGTTGGGGCCGGTCGGTGGTTTATATATAAATTGTTAACTATTTATACCATTGTGATTTGACAATTAATAACCAAAATCTTTGTAGAAATTAAGTGCAATATTATACCAGGTGAATGTTTAGACAGTAGTAATAATTTTGGAGGACACTGTATTTTGCATTACACAAATTATACACAATCCTCTACGCGTCTATGTTAAAGCATAGTGTCAATGACTGTCGTGAGATTTCATTTAAAAAGGAAACGTGAGCACGTCAGGAACAAAACAAAAGGGTTTATTGCTCGTTTTACTATCGAAAGTTATTAACTCCGGGTCGCCCATTGTAGCTTATGGCATAGGTCATTGCACTTAGGTTTATTATTTTATTTATACGTATTTAGCTTTACTTTTAAAGGTCTTAGACCAAACTTCTTATTATTTTATATGTTAAATGGGACCATGAAGTATCCTAAAATACTGCGAGTGTCTAACCTTTCACCTTGTATATATCCACGGCATATCTGTGAATAATATCTAAGTATAATTATCATATTGGTAATTCATGTTATTTTAAACAGTTTTTATTTATTTATTAGGTTTTGTATTCATCGGTACAAGTTGTTTCACATACTATATGATAATAAATAATAATGAATTATGTTCTTTTTATTATTATTTTTGACAAGACACGAGTTAGCATCGACGAGTTTCAATGTATTAGTTTATTTGAGAATTATCACACTTGAATATTATCATTATGATACCTACTAGAGCTATATAATTCTTATTTCGGTATTTAACATATATGTACACGTCATACGTATTTAGTGTGTTAGAGTTATCAAACGAGAAGTAGCGTAGTACATTAGTGATATTCAACTTATCGCAATATATATGTGTGTGTAATTATAATAATTACATGCTTTGATGTATTATTAACCTTTCAGTAGCAATTGTAAGGTATCCATTCGCAATTTTTCGCACTGGTCTTTGCATGACAGGAACTATTTTTGGTACTGTATTTGCAATAGATTGAAAATTAATTATTTTGCTCAGCTCTTATAAATATAGAAATGAATGAAAACCACATTAATGATCAATGGTAGATTTCCAGCAAATTCCCTTACATGATTATTATGGATAAGAATATGATGAAGGTATACAGTTAGGTGTTCCTAGTAAACAGTTGATGAGTGCATAAATTAACTTATTTAAAGTCTTGACATGTAAAGGTAAATATCGTTGATAAAATTAGGTTATAAAGCGATGAGTTGTGGGTGTGAATATAATGTAAAATTATCTATTTTTAATGCTGTCTTCTTAACAAAATATTCATTGCTGCTTATCAAACAAAGTATCTATATTTACAAAAACATATAGGCACTATTTACTAAAAAAAAACTAAAAACGAACGAACGAGTTAATAAAATTTGATGAGTACACAAAAAACGCAGCTATTTATGTTCTAAGAAAGAAAGGTTGGTACTGATAAAATGATGGCATAATGAAAAAAAAGTTATATGTAAGAAATGGTCACCTTGGTTCAAATATAAAAAGAAAAATATCAACCATAATTTCAAAAAGTCAAAAATCTATGACTAACCTCAGCCTCGTCCTTCGACCTCATTTGTTGCGCATTAAACAGGATAGTCAAGAGTTTGAATAATGTAAATTATACCTAGAAATGAATATTACGAATTTAGATGTAATATTAAAGAAGACTGATTTTCTAGAAGTAATCATATACCTTTTGTATATGCTTATTTTAATTCTGGTTACAATGTGGGATTCCATTTCTTTACAAAGCATTGCAGCACTATATTATTAATCAAATTAGGCGATATAAGACTTTGTAAAACCATGACATCATGATCTTAAAGAGTAACCTATACCAGCGGTACCATAAGGAAAGCAACAGTATCGCATATAAGCCGGAAATTAAATCCTTCATGAACTCTATATTAGAGTATTGTATGTGTTATGATTTTTTTGTAGTATTTTTGTGCAATCGTGCACACATACCTCATCAAAGCGACGTCGGTTCGCCCCAGGACACGAATTTCTGCATGTATCGAGCTTTTTCTATTTGATCCGAGTTCGTCTCTATCGCGTCCGGCTCCTACTGCCACAGAATAATATTCTATTGTTTATCATTATTTGATGTTCTTCGGATCGCGTATCGTACGTATCCGTTAATATCTAATGTGATCAAGTAAACTAATTCACATGTTGATCGTATTTTTATTATATCTGTATTTCTCATACTTGTGCTATACGTGGATATTCCTGCCTTACTGTGAGATAAGAAAGTAAACCTTCATAATTCTTATGCATTGTAAAACCTATGTTTTTACATATATAATGGTTACGCTGTGGCCTGTATATAGCACTTGACTATTTCTTGTAAATATACAAACAAGTGACATGATATTATCCACTTGTTCTAAATATTCACCATTAACATTTATCATCAAAAGCTTTTTTTATAATCTTTATTGCAAATATCAGAACGCCTGTCTTATCTTTTCTACGTGTGACAAAATTTTATAATGTAATGGATTTGATGATAAACACCGCATTATCAGCATGAAGTATGCAGTTAAGGGACCACTCAAGTATTACGTAAGCAGATTTTTTGTAATTTCAGGCCGCCCCGTCCACCTGGTCAGCAAAAGTAAGCAATGCTCTTCACCCTCCCCCATATTTACATAAACATTTATATAAGTATATTCCAATCTGTTCTAATTCGGTAAATAAATATTGCTGACGTAATCACCATCCAAACCCCTTAACGCCTAAGTCATCAAAAATAAGCAAATTAAGGACCGCCCACACCCATCAGTGCTTACGTAATTCTTGAATGACTCCTAACCCTTAAATTAACTATTATTGCTCCACATTTACAGACATTTTCTTTTACTAATACGTCTATCCAGGTGCAAAATAAAAAGCAAAACCTACATTATAAACCCCAGTTTTACGTCAGAACATCGAAACAGTTAAAAAACATGTAACCAATTACTTATAGTGAACTAATTTTGGTCAAGCTCTCACTCCATTGTTATAGTTTGTTGTGATAAAAAATTAAGCTCTAATGCATATTAATAAGATATTCTGCGTGTTCATATCGATTTTTATGACGCATCGGGTGAACGGCAGAGAAGTTGATGTTCTACAGAGTCATCTAGTCGCGAGTTATTTCAGAATGGTTAGTATAAAAACCTCAGTGAAAAAATTATGGGATATACCAACTTTGGTGAACGATAATTGGGATCTTAGTGACATTTTTATGTATATATTTTGTAATACTGGTGACATTTTTGTAACATACTTCGGTTATTGTACATATGTGAAGCGGATGGAAAATAATACCATGGAACATGAATTCAGAGATGCCACAAACATTCCCCAGAAAGTTCTAACAGGGGGGCTATCGTCTTGTGAGCAATGATAATCTGCAAGATTGGTTCCCAAAAATGTAATGAAAAATGAAAGAATTTAACACAAGTTTATGACATTTAAATAAGGATATATCATCGCTAATATTTACATTCAATCAAGTGTCATGTGCTAAAACTATACTAGTAGTAAATTCTTGAGAGCGGAGTACGAAAAGATGGTTTAAAAATCGTGTATAGTAGATAGTGAAGTATTTGGTAACGATATATTAAAGAGGGTCGCGTTGGCGCTGAAGAGTCTGATGGGTCTGCTGACGACAACATCACGGTGACGATGCCTCCCGCGCTCGCGCACCACCACGCACCGCACCCCCTCCAGCGCCAGCCCAGCCTGCATCGACATCCGCGATACGGTATTACACGTAACTTCTGCTCTTGCATGTTCCTCGTTGCATGTCTGATTAGGATTCGAAGCTCTTAAAGGAATATCAATATAATCGCTAATCAAGTATTACGTAAGGAGAATTTTTGTCATTTCTGATCGCCCCCCCCCCCCCCTCCCATTTCAGCAAAAGTAAGCAATGCTCTTACCCCTGCTCCCATGCTTACGTAATAATTAATAAGTATTTATGACCTGAGAACTTGTTAAGGCGCGTCGAGCGGTATTTTTGGCAGGTCATAAACTTATGATTTCGCTTCATGACACACTAGTAAACGTGACCGCGTGAAACGTATTGCGCTTACACGGCCTGTGTACATCTAATATTGATATTTGTATTGAGATTGTACAGCCCATCGTATGTTTGACTGATTAATAAACTGTATAAAAATGTGTATAAGTACTGCTTCGAATACCAATAGATGTGAAAACCAGATTAAAGTTAATTAAATATATTAATTATGAAATTTAAAGATTGCCATTTATTAAAAAATTCAAAACAATAGTTATTTAATTGTTTTGACTGCTTCGACCTTTATTGAATCTGTTTTGTTTTCCTTATTTATTCATAGGCCGCAAGTTAACCAAGTCTACAAATAAGGAGTTTATAGTCTATAGACGGTATAGACTATAATGTTTGGCTACTAGGCCGGTGGTAGGTCAATGGATAAGACCGCGCGCCTCACATATCGGACCTACACATTCAGATCCCCCACCCTTCATGTCATCAAAAATAAGCAAATCAAAGACCACCATCAACCCCAATCCCCCCTTTAGTGCTTACGTAATACTTGAATGGCCCCACACCGAAAACTCCTATCTAATAATATTTGTATCACATTACATAACAATATCACACATACGACTAATTCATGGTGATTCTATAATTTTTAAGTTGGGAATATCTATATTGTATTGTCTTAATCATCGATCAACATATATATTGATATTTCACAAAAATAAAATCAATGTTAAGCTGATAGTGGCTACGTGCGAAGCTTTTAGTGCTTGTATCCATTATACTAAATTTACTAGGAGTGGTTAATATGAGAATTATACAGTTACTGAAACTACGTGTTACTTTAACACACTATTTAACGCGATAACGGGTTAAATACTCGCATCGGTTTTTGATGTGACGTTGAGCGAAAAGTGGTATGTATCTCTGACTCTGTTATGTTCGTTATTAAATCGATTCGAACGAGTGAGACGCACGATCAGAGAATGTGATGTATGAAACATGCATAGTCTACAACATTTTCAACCTTTTTTTTTTGTACCATATGAATTTATGTCTGATCTTTGTAGTTGTTCTTAACGATTTAAGAAAAGATCTAATTTTGAAATCACGAGGAAATTGCCAACCTTCGAACTTAATTTGCAAGCAATAAGATAACGATTATGCACAGTTTCATTGAATTTCGCGCAAGTTGTCATTTGACTAAAAATGTTGTATATGAGTTTGATAAATACGTGTATAGGTGACGCATTTTTCTCATCTTGGTTACATATAAACAATTTATAGTAATAGCGTAGATTTGTTGTAATTTGTTAGTTTGGAAAATGAACTATGTAAAATTTTATGGCAAAATTTATATATTTTTTTTTAAGTTATAAAACGTGAAACGGGCTAATATAGTGGTGAAAATTATCTAGAGTATATACATATGTACATATTATAGTTACTAAATTACTCTCCTATTATTGTATATATATGATGACGTAACAATGTATTATAAATTAGTCGCAAGATAAAAAAAATTCAGCCACTTCCAAACCTGATAAACCTGTCAAGAAAAGTACACTGATGCTGTTATAGTACTGATAATCGTTTCGTGGTTTCGAAAAGATGAAACCTATGTAATTCCTATATCATCGTATCATTTCTTATAGAGAGATTCAAGAAAATAATGCGCATCGGTCAATACATAGTTTCGGAAAAGACACGGTTTACAAAGACTGTTATCAGGCATCAATATATCGATTTGATTTGATTTTGTGAGGTGCAAAAGCTATGTTACCCACTCCTAATGCCTACAAAATGATGAGGTTAAAAATTGGTCTCGATGAGTTTTCTGTAGGTTTGCGATTATTGTAAAAGCACCATATAACGAAATGCTTATAGTTTTCGCTTCTGCTGAAGTTTTTTTTATTAAAGTTGCCAATTATAATAGATTATATTATATTCCATAAATGACCAATATCACTTCGATTGGTCACAGATGATGACAGCAAAATATTTTCTTAGTATACTTCGGGATAAGTTGTTAAACGATGTTCTAAAATCGTATTATATCGTATGTTTTGTATTGCACTAGATTGCTATTGTTTAAGTTTTCTGATGTATGATCTATTGTTATTTATATAATCGATGTATAAGATATACCTAGTACTACTATGCGAAAATTTTAACTGAGTAAAAGTTATAAAAAAAGTCTCATTGGTATAAGCGCACGGAGCTTGACGTTACTGATGAACTGATATAAGGAAAACTGTATGTATCCAATTAGTAAAATAGCTGATTGTTATCCTCGTTTACTGAATATTTTTAGGTGAAAATTTATATACTGTAGTACATACGCCACTATAATAAAACACTATCGGTGTTATTACAAAAAAGTTAAATACGTATTGAATACTTGCTTTAAAAAGGTTACGTTTTAAATGCACCGCGCTCACTGAATGTTCACCATCTTGCTCTTTTGTCTCGCTTTGGTTAAGTTAGGTTAGACTTGCGAAAATAGATTAACGCGAACTTGCCTCGGGCGAGCGCGGTGTATTTAGTACGAAACCTTTTTAAAGCAAGTATCTAATATGTATTTACCTTTTTTGTAATAACACCGCTTAAGTTCGTTATGGATTTGCAATTTGTTATGACATCCGTATGCTCTGTAGTATTGATTCCCTGCCAAACAGTACCCAGACCAAAGTAAAAACACCATGGAAACATGTTTGACTCATATGACCATTTTGAGTAATTTTGTCATACTAGGTAAAACATCATGCCTGCTAGATGCCTAAGTCAAAACACCAGCACGTGATCAACTCCTCATCACTTACCAGCTTGGAACTAGCGTTACATTCACAATTAGGATATAATGAGCACTATTCCTGCTTATGAACTAAATAACATTAATATTTCCTATTTATATTTCGACTACACATACCCAAATAATTGTAAGCACTGGAAACATTAAATAATGACCTACCTACGTTCCCTATAAAACAAGACAGTGGCAAATGCGTTAATTACCCCGTGTCAGAATTAAGAAAAAAAAAGTTGACATACGAAGACAAATAGTTACCTGGTCATATTCGTGATCGTTACTAGAATACTGAAATGTACTTGGACGAATGACTAAGTTCTTATAAATTTGTGATGAGGATTTTCATTATTTAATGATCACATCCAATAGGAAAATTGAATACATTGGTACCGACTGCAATTATATTATTTAAATCAATGTTTCTGCAATATTATTCCTTATGCCACACCGAGTCTCGGCGAAATTAGATGTGTTGATCATTAATATTAATTACAAGTAGTTCCAACGTATTATTTGATTACCTAGGTTAGAACGATAATTCTCTATTCCAATTAGGGATGTGAGTTTAATGAAAAAAAATCGATTAATTAGGAATTGATTTTTCTTTTTTTAAATAATAATCGATTTGTTAAAAATCGATTTTATTGAAAATAAATAATCAATTTTTTCAAAAATCGATTTTTATAATATTTAAAAATAGACATGCTTTCCATATTCCTATAATAAACCTTAAGATTCAAAATAACAATTTATCAGATTAAGAATCACATAAAATTATACGTATCAAAAATAACCAGTTCAAAACAAAATAAAAGTGAATGTTCCTTTAAACTTTCAAGGTAAAGAATATAGAAACTAAATACCATAGAAATTTTCAGTACTATTAAACATTATATTGTAATAAAAATGAAATAATAAACATCCTAACAAAATGACAACATTATTAATTCTGACTGTAAAATTCAAAACAATGAAGTTCTCTTTTAAATTTTCATATTAATCATAGTGTGACTGAGAAAATTAAAATTGAAGAAAATTTTTATTGAATAATTTCAATAATAATTTATAGTTTTGTAAACTTATCGATGTCGAGTTTACCATAAGACATTTTTAGTAAACATGTTGTACTCGCATGACAGACCTTTTTAGTTTTATTGAAAGTTTTAATTTTACAGAATGCGGTATTTGGCTGTCATAAGAACTACAACAATCATTATAACATATAGTAACTCATGTTACTTGTAAGGTAGTGGAATGTTTTCTTTCTATGTTCTTTTTAAATTTGTAGTTTCACTACAAAATTTTTCATTCTATCGAACAGGACATGCATATTACTGTGGTATTATTCTTTTTCGTTATAAAATACTTTCGCCAGCCCCTTTTAGGTGTTTTGCGGCTAGAAAACATTTTAAATTTTTACAAACATATTATCTCACTATGCTCATTCTTCAATTGTAAATAATAGTTAACTTATTTTGAGTTTTTTTCATCCGTCGCATAGATGTTTATAAAAATTGATTAAAATGCGTAATTTATATAATCGATTTTCAAAGAATCGATTAATATGAAAATAAACATCGAAAATAAAAAATCGATTATAATAAATTAAAAATCGATTTAATTAAAAATCGATTATTTTTTAACATCCCTAATTCCAATTACCTTACTCGTAGCGTAAAAGCACGAGTTTTTTAAAGCGTGTACGTACGTGAATATGTATTTCACATAAGTCATTGAACAGATTCTACGGTAAACATAAATCAGTGTTTAGTTGGATTCCAACAATTCGAACGCAATTCACTTATAATAGGTATGCAATTATCTATGCAATTGCTGTTCTGCAGTACTGGCCATTTCGAATCAAAATAAATTTTGTTTGGCTAAGAATTCTAATTTCAAATTAATTTTATTTTAAAAACATGGAATTCTTTTTCCAAAAGTAGTCATTTGTTTATTGATTGGTGTTACATTTTCATCGTATTTCAATCTTTTTTGTCATCATGGATGCTTTAAAAATTCGAGTAATTATGAAATATTAACGACATTTACGAAGCTAACACTACAAATCAACGCACCACCTGTTATTGGTTTGCTCGCTTCCGTTCTGGGATTTTCGACCTGAAAAATGAACCTCGTGGTTGTCCGAAGACTTTTGTTGACAATGACGAATTAAAGGCGATTGTGGAAGCTGATGATACACAATCTACGGCGAAATTAGCAGCAGCTTTCGACGTTAGCGTCAAAATAATATTGGTCCATTTGCGTCAAATTGGCAAGGTAAAATAGCTTGACAAATGGGTGCCCCACGAACTTAATGATCGCCAGCGTGAAGTACGCGTGGAGACGTGCCTTGCTCTGCTCAACAGACACACAAATGAAGGAATTTTGAACCGCATTGTTACCTGCGATGAAAAATGGATTCTGTTTGACAACCGCAAGCGCTCAGCAAGTTGGTTGTATCCTGGTTCAGCACCTAAACAATGCCCTAAACGAAAACTTACCCCTAGAAAAGTGATGGTCACTGTTTGTTGTTCTAGCGCCGGTGTGATTTATCACAGCTTCTTACCAAACGGGGTGAGCATTACTGCAGATGATACTGTGAAGAACTGAACACAATGATGGAGAAGCTGGCACATCTCCAACCAGCATTGGTCAATCGCTCGTCTTCGTTGCTCCTGCACGACAACGCGCGAGCTCATACTGCACAACAGACGGTCTCCAAGTTGCAAGAACTGGGGTTGGAAGTTCTTCGTCATCCGCCCTACTCACCAGACCTTGCGCCTACAGACTACTACTTTTTCCAGAATTTGGATAACTCCTTTGTTGGAAAAAAATTCAATACCCGAGAGGCAGTACAAAACGCCTTTGAAGAATTTGTTGCTTCGCGTCCAGCTGATTTCTTTAAGAAGAGCATCAATAAACTGCCACTGCGTTGGCAAAGATGCATTGATTGCATGGGTGATTACTTCGATTAATACAAATAAAAAAATACATGAAAAAAATTAGTTTAAATTTTTTCATACGAAACGGCAATTTCATAGGTAAAGACCTAATATGTTAAAAAATATTTTAAATATATTCGTCGTAAATTTTATTTTCACTGTTCGTTATCAACACAACAATGAAAATTTCTTTAAATGGCAAATCTAATAACGTGCTTAGTTTTGGATACTGAGCGAGCAAAGTTGTTCTATTTGGGTGGTACATATCTTTTATGCCGAAGAGTTGCCCAATATGACGGTCTGTTTTATGATATCCAAAAAAAAAAAAAAATATCTATCCAACTTGGATCAAAGTTTTAAATTTAATTCATAATGAATTTTTAAAAGGATATTCTGCATTAGATAATATCCTTTGCAGGATTCTCAATCCAGGGTTTTTATTTCCAAAGAATAGGTAATGTTGTCATTATTTTTAAAGTTATCTACGCAAAAAAAAACAAACGACATTCTCTTGCCGAGTAATTGTTAGTGTTGTCTGTTACTGATTATATTAGCAACGATACCTTTCAATAAATCATAAGTAGCGACTAATATATGAAATTACCAACCATTTTGCTTATAAAACATCACTATCGACGTGAACAACCTTTATTTTCGAAAATAAAACGCATGATTGCGTCCTTTTTATACAAGGGGTGCTTCTATTACAGTAACTTTGTTACTGAAATCGGTCAACATCAGTGGTTCATCAAATAAGTGTAAACCCTAACCACTTAGGTTTAGGGGTGTATTATCAATGACCATAAAGAAATTGTTTTAATCTTTAAATTAAATTAATATTCTCGTATCATCATTACCCAGTATACACTGTATGTAATTATAATACATAACATCTAGACCGCTATTCCATGCCTGATGTAAGAAACGTCGATTGATTGAGAAAAAATATGTTTATCAAATTGTTTGTTAACAATGCTTAAGCGGTAAGATTTATTAGGTTCAAACTGTAAATAATACAGAATATAAATATTGTTGTTACGATTCCAGTTTTTTATTCTTTAAAGGTTCAGCCTATGAGCACATTCTCCTTTGATCTTAAACAGCGATGTGGTGTATTATACCTAGAGGCGACTTGCTGTCAGGTGCCGCTGCTAGAACTCACCGAGTGGTGTTTCTTCCGCGCAATTCATAAACGCAGTAAAGAACATGTTAACGATTTCGAGTAAAATGCGGTCAAATTTGAAATTGTATTTGCGGTTACCTGCAATTTGTTATACATTTGTACATTAGCAAATATATGTATGTATATATACTAATCTTTGCACAACGAAATGCAGGTAACCAACCACAGATAAATAAAAATTTCAAGTTCTACCGCATTTTTCTCGAAACCGTTAACATGATCTATATTGCGTTTAAGAATTGCGCGGCAGGTTTGGAGACACATTTTCTACTTGACGGTGGTTGCTACCAAGCCTAACAGAATAAAATGCTATGGTTTCTGCGCGATGTTGTTCTTTACCGAAAGCTTTCAATCAGTTGCAAGGACTCAAACATTCCGTCGACGCGGTATCTTAACACACTATCAATTAAGCCATCATTGTTTCAAAATTACTTTTATAACCGATATCATTTTCTATTGTATTTCATATTTTTGTACTTTTGTTGAATTATTATTACAACTATTTGAATATTGAAATTTGCACATTATTCATTGTAATTTGATGCAAGCGAAGTTGCTGATATAAAATGCTTGAATTCAATAACTATTAACGCAACAAATAAATTAACTAAATTTAATTTCTACCTTGTTCCAGGACCACCGCTGAATACCAAACACAATGTAGATAATAATCCTCACAACATTCCAATGAATGTAAGAAGCTTAAAATATAAATTAAACTTGATATTGAACTATGCTGTTTTATTGAACTAATCGTTATAAATTACTCCTAGATGCAAAGAGTCGACGAGCAGAGAGCCAGCACACCAACTGTAGACGAACGGAGAGATCCGATGTCCTCACAGGTAAAACTATAAAAATACAAAATTCAATTAAATTGTTCGGTGTTTGTCTGGATTAAT
This sequence comes from Antheraea mylitta, assembly GCA_014332785.1. Classification (NCBI taxonomy): domain Eukaryota; kingdom Metazoa; phylum Arthropoda; class Insecta; order Lepidoptera; family Saturniidae; genus Antheraea; species Antheraea mylitta. Next base: position 9,140,091 of record JACEII010000009.1, read on the forward strand.
CTCCGAAATTCAGGTAGATTATATAACATTACGCTGTTCTATAGGGATTGAGCAAAAGTGATAAAATTTAATAGCAGTAACTTAAACAGTAGGGGCCGCTCAAGTATTACGTAAGCAGATTTTTTGTAATTTCTGTAAAGGGGGCGGCCCTTTCCCTTGGTCAGCAAAAGTTTTGTAATTTCTGTCCGCCTTCTCCGCCTGGTCAGCAAAAGTAAGCAACGCTCTTATTACCCTCATCCATGCTTACGTAGACATTTATATAGGTACCTTTAAATCTCTTCTGGTTTCCTTATCGATTAAAGGTCAGATGTTAACAACTCTAGAAATGAGAAATTTAGTCCCCAGAGGAATTCACTTGCAGTGGTTTGCTACTAGACCGATGGTAGCCCAGAAGATAAAAACCGCCGTCTCACATATCAGACCTACAGACCCAGATCCCTCATCCCTTGTGTCATCAAAAATAAGCAAATAAAAGACTCCCTCCTACCTCCCATTTTGCTGTTTACGTAATATATGAATGACGACTTAAGAGTTCCGGAGATATAGTAGTAATGACAAAATTGTATTTAAAAAAACTTGTGTGAACTAATGTAGGCACGTAAGGACTTATACTTTAAGTTGACTGTATGAATAGATTTTTTTAACTCCATAAATATAAATACCGTGTTGTAAATTCCTATATATCTGAATAACTACTTTGAATATAGTTATAAGTTCTCACGAACACTTTATAGTTAATTAATTACCAACCAATTTCATGGTGTCGCTTTTAGGGCGTCGGTGTGCGAAAATCCACTCATTATTTTTCCCAAACGCGCCAAAAAAAGTATAGCTTTAAATGCAACCTACATAAAACATAATTACCATAACACATCAAAACCGTTTTTATAAATCCGAAGTCGCAGATATGTGTTACAATTATACATTTATATTTAAATTACGACTAATTAGTTTGTTTTACTCGTTTTTTTTTCTCGAACTGACTACGCTATTGACCTAGCAAGGTCAATAGCGTAACAGCTTCACCGGACTACTTGTTTTACTCGTTCAAGTTGTGTCTTCTATATGTTTACGCAGATGGTCTACAATCGAGGACCACCGCATTATCTACCAGGAATGCCACCGCCGTCTCGTTATGAGTAAGTGGAAAAAAAAACATTTCTTTAATTAATTTACAAAGTCACATGAATAAAACCCCTATAAATCTGTAAAGTAATTCATTGCTAATTTAGTACTTAGTAATTCAGTTATAGTAGAGTTATATAGTATAAGAGCTTCTGTGCATTCATTTGTTTTTAAATCAATAAAGAAGTAAAAAAAAATAGAATCATGACCTTTAGTTTGCACAGTGGTTTCCTTTTTTCTAATTCGAAACTATGTTTTAGAGTGGATAATATTTTGCACCTCCGCTCCGAATTACAGTGCAGTGCAGTGCAAAGTAACAATCCCCTACGACAAATTTAATTAGGAATTTCCGTAATGTAACGACATTATCAATCAAATGTTTCAGAACCACGTGTCTCACGAAGCGTCTACAAAAAAAATGTAGTAAACCCATTGAATTTCATATATTTATCTTGTTATACTTAAAAAAGTTCTTAAGTATACATTATCGCACCGCTCAAACCGGTCGGTCTATCAAATACGTTTCTTATTTTGTTTTCGGAAAAGGCCTAAGATTTTTTTTTCGAAATGACTAACGCTCTTGACCTAGTAAAGTCTTAACAGCTTCACCGGACTACTAAGGCGAGCGCTTAAAGCTCTCAGAGGATAAAGGCCCAAGAATACATAGTTATTAACATGCTTTCCGAAGTTTATTATTTTTTTTCTTCGAGCATTATTCTGATAATAAAAATGTTTCTTAATATATTTTTACATTAATTGTAGCTGTCTATAATAAAAGTATTAGATTATTATCAAAGCAAAACAATCCTGACTATAGAATTTTAGTACTTTAATATTTATTCTATGTGTAACATATATACTTACAGCATTTACTTATTTCTAGTTCATGTTACAATTATTACGTGAAATTATATTCATCGGCCAACAACGGCTAATTGTAAAGTTAATTTATCTAGATTATTTAGCCGCCTGCCCCGGCTTCACATGAGCTTACTAACGAAGAGAGTGACACCAAATCTTCCCTTTGAAGTAGAAAAATCTGTCAGTTTGTCAAATCTGACAATATTTTTGAAGACTTCTGCGTACTCGTGTGTAACTTGTTCACTCACTTTTTATACAGAAATTTTTAACTCAAATTCCTCAACATTCTCCATTTAATTTTTCCAATATTTTTTTTAGAAAGAATTAGCCAAATAGGTGCAGTCATTTTGAAGTAATGCATTTACATACATTCTTTTCTTCATATATATTAAATTTTCTGTATTGACAGGCATCCATATGGAAGGCCACCTCCATTCAACGAGCGTTATCCTCCGGAAACATACCAACCTCCACCACCCGGAATTAAGGATTCTCCTTCTCACGGGTAAGATAAGCATCAAATTACGCTTATTGTTTTTGTAAATTATCAGTGACGGGGAAGAATTTTACTTCTTGTTACGTAAAACTAGGAGCTCTAATGTACGTAAAAAAATGATTATTAAACGAATTACAAGTTTATAATCAGTATAAGTTTTTGTATTACATATACGTGGTATGTATAATGTGTGTAATGTATGATGAGTTTATATATTAGAATTTGGATTAACTTTTATTTTTAACAATAATATGTCGTACTAGGCTATTCGAGATTATGAATCGATGTGTAAGAAAAGAAGTAACAAATTCCTTTTAGATTAATGGTTCCTGATTTTTAACGATTTATGTTTTCATATAAATATATGTAAATAAATACTCCTATATCGTATTATTACAAAACTGAACATATAATATAAATATTTTTGTTTTTGTATGTAGTCAATACAAGGTTGTATCGATTACGAATTTTCAACGAATGCTTTATCGTAAGATCATTTTCTTACAATTAGTACTCGTGCTTCCGCTTCGCTCGCATTTCCTATATGTTTATTGTTACTTATTACCGCTTAAAGCATCAGAACCAGATTACTGTTTTAAAATTGTTATGTAATGTAACTCGTATGTGATTCTCTAACGGTTATGCCAACTTTTATAGTGGTACGATTTTAAGAGATGTTGTTACGGGGATAAATTTGGTGGAAAAACGGCGCGTGTATTGTCGCAGGATGAGCGAGGATCCGTTGGAGGCATTCAACCGTATGATCCGCGAGAAGGAGATGCGAGCTAAGCGGCGCGAGGAAGAGCGACGTCGCGCGCACTCGGCGGCGTCTCGGTCTCGGTCGCGGTCGCGGTCCCGCACGCCGCGCTCGGTGCGGTCGCCGCGTTCCCCGCACGCACTTCGCGGCACTCGCTCGCCGCGCTCTCCTCGCGCTCGTCCCCGCAGTCGCGCCTCCAGTCGCATACGATATTCTAGGTTCGTTAAATGTCTCGTTATTTATACACACACACACGCGCGCGCGCGCACACACACACACACACACACACACACACACACACACACACCCACACACCCACACACCCACACACCCACACACCCACACAC
>JACEII010000009.1:9143686-9203870 GCA_014332785.1 Antheraea mylitta
ACGCACGCACGCACGCACGCACGCACGCACGCACGCACGCACGCACGCACGCACGCACGCACGCACACACGCACACACGCACACACACACACACACATATGCTCAACAATAACAAATCGTAGGAACTCATGTGATTACACAAATAAAATCGTTATTAATAATTAAACTCATTACTAAACATTTCCACAAGTAGAGTTTGCATTGGCGCCTGTGATACAGTCTCACGACTATAGTATGACAGCAACTGCTGTATCACGCCTTTGGAGAAGTGCTGGGGTTTGGGATGTGCGGGGAGGCGGGGAGTGGGTAGGAAGTAGCATGAACTCACATGAGATTCGTAGTGTCAGACAGACCTTTTAGGATATCAAAGAATAATTTTTATAATAATTCTTTTTTAATATTACAGATCACGATCCATGTCTCGCGGACGCATTCGACGGTCACCATGGTCACCGCGTCGAAGGCGCTCGCGTGATCGTTCTTTGTCACTAACTCGGTAAATATAAAAAGAACATCTCAACTTTTTATACATTAAAACTTTCTCAAAATTATATACATTAATTTAGAAAAAAATCATAAAAACCGGTTGTGTATTTTTTGAAGAAATCGCGAAAAAGATCCCAGGGAATCCATCATTTTTCTTTTTTATGTGATTTCAAAAATATACAGTTATACAAAGTCTCCTCGAACAAGCTTGGTAAAACAAAGAGATATGATTTATCGACAGTCATCGTCTCCGTGACATTCTACTGAGACACCACGCTAGCTTCAATTATGATATAAAGGCTGAGATGTATTTTCCTGTAGCACGTAATAAGCAAATCCAGACTATTTTTTCGTAATGGCAATGTAAACTCACACTACTCATAATGAGATATAGTTGGTGTGTAGGTTAGTGTAAGAGTCATGGTTTTAGAAGGAACTGAAATATATATAGTTATAGTGCAATATATAATTGTCAGTGACTTAGGTGCATATTGCACATAAATTATTTTATTTTCTTTGGTCTGTTTTATAAATATCATGCACTAGCTTCGCATGTGTTAAAATAAAATAGATTCTGAAAATAAAATACAATCTATGCTACACACTGATCATGCAGCTTTCATCATATGGGCGAGAGATTTTTAAAATCGGTTAAGTACTTTTTGAGTTTATCCGTTATGGACAAAAAATAAATCTCTTCTCTCGATGATAGTAGTATAGATTACATAGGATATTAATTGGAATGATTATTTGTGTATAGGTCTCCGTCACCGCGGCGGCGACACCGCTCGCCGTTGCGGTACCGGTCACCGCTGCGGTCGCCGGGCCCGCGGTCTCCATTGCGGTCGCCGCTCCGCACGCCACTGCGGTCGCCGGGACCGCGCTCCCCGTTGCGGTCGCCGCGCCGGTCGCCGCCGCAGCCGAGACCGATGTCACCAAACAGACCGATGTCACCACATAGACCGATGTCGCCGCCGCACAGGCCGATATCACCGCACAGGTCTGTTCATATAAACATTGGTTTTTTGGATTTCACTGAACTGCTTACGATGAACGTTTTATTCTGTTGGCATTGAAAGAGTGAAGTTGTTACTGTAACCTATTAGATGTGAAGTTAACATGCGGAATATATAAGAGCTTAGACATTTAAATGAATTTCAATATTCGAACAAAATTATATATCGAAATGTTATAAACATTGCTTTTATTTTGGTAAACTCGAAATGTGACACTATTGCCACAGCATAGCCTTATATTATTATACTCGTTATTCTAATAAAAAAGAAAAGATATATATATATATGGACAAAAATAGGGTTTTGGATATAATTATACTATATAAAATTGTGCTTTGATATTCTAAGATCTGTCTGACAATACGAATCTCATGTGAATTCATATTATTTTCTTCCCACTCCCCACTTCCCCGCGCAAACCTAATGTTGTACCGCCACATTATAAATATTTAGGTCTTTACCTATGAAATTGCCGTTTTGTATGAAAAAATTTAAACGAATTTTTTTCATGTATTTTTGAAGTAATCGCCCATGCAATCAATGCATCTTTGCCAACAGTGGCAGTTTATTGATGCCCTTCTTAAAGAAATCAGCTGGATGGGAGGCAACAAATTCTTCAAAGGCATTTTGTACTGCCCCTCGGGTATTGAATTTTTTTCCTGTCAAGGAGTTATCTAAATTCTGGAAAAAGTAGTAGTCTGTAGGTGCAAGGTCTGATGAGTAGGGCGGATGACGCAGAACTTCCAACCCCAGTTCTTGCAACTTGGAGACCGTCTGCTGTGCAGTATGAGGTCGCGCGTTGTCGTGCAGGCAGCGGAGACGAGCGATTGACCAATGCTGGTTGGAGATGTGCCAGCTTCTCCATCATTGTGTTCAGTTCTTCACAGTACACATCTGCAGTAATACTCACCCCGTTTGATAAGAAGCTGTGATGAAGGTCAGTTAGGGTAAGTTTTCGTTAAGGGCATTGTTTAGGTGCTGAACCAGGATCCAACCAACCTGCTGAGCGCTTGCGGTTATGAAACAGAATTTATTTTTCATCGCAGGTAACAATGCGGTTCAAAATTCATTTGTGTGTCTGTTGAGCAGTGCAAGGCACGTCACGACGCGTAATTTGCGCTGGCGATCATTGAATTCGTCGGGCACCCATTTATCAACCTTTTCTTTTCTTGGCACTTGGACCAATATTGTTTTGATGTTAACGTCGAAAGCTGCTGTAAATTCAGTCGTAGGTGTATCATCAGCTTCCACAATCGCCTCTAATTCGTCATTGTCGACAAAAGTCTTCGGACGATCGCAAGGTTCATTTTTCAGGTCGAAATTCCCAGAACGGAAGCGAGCAAATCAATAACAGGTGGTGCGTTGGTTTGTAGTGTTAGCTCCGTAAACGTCGTTGATGTTGCGTGCCACTTGTACCGCGTTGTTGCCACGATGGTACTCATATTCCATAATTACTCGACTTTTTAACGTATCCATAATGACAAAAAAGATTGAAATGCGATGAAAATGTAACACTAATAAATAAACAAATGACTACTTTTGGAAAAAGAATTCCATGTTTGTAAAATAAAATTAGTTTGAAATTAGAATCCTTAGCCAAACAAAAATTATTTTAATTGGAAATGGCCATGGCTATTATGAGAGGCAGTATAGAAAGTATCTATAAATGCTCGAAAACGACACACTCACACAAACATGCACATCAACGAGAGGTTTTAAATGGTTACTCTATGGACAGCATCGCAAAACCGCTTAGGGCTGTTGTCGATGTGCATGTATGTGTGAGTGTGCCGCGCCGGTACGAGCGCTTGTAGGTTGTTTCCATACTGTTTCTTATATTTATATTGTGGTACAGCGGTTGCGGTCAGACTATAATAACATGTTATTGGAGTTTTGGGCGGGATTTTAGTCTGTCATGTAGTGAATTTTATATTTTTTTCATAATCTTGTGTTATTTGTCTATTTATTTTGTAAATTTGGTGGTATTTTACGTAATATAGTTTATTGTGCATAAGTGAAGTGAATGGAAAATAATACCACGGAGCATGAAGTTCTGAGATGCCCAGAACTCCCTGGATGGTTCTAACAAGGGAGTCACCATCTTGTTAGAATATTGAAATATTCACACGACGTTTGTAATATTATTAATTACACGACAATGGCAGTAATAATCTGAAAGATTGGGTGCCAAAAATAAAGTAAAAAAACATGTTATTGTTACAGATATGTCGGAGTGTACGATGAACTATTGTCGCCGCCGCGTCGTAGTGTGGAGCCGCCCTACGGACCCAGGTACGAATGTAAAACTCTAAATAGTGTCCACATGTGTTCCTTATCAACTTGTAAGAAAATGCGCCCCTCCGTTATGAGCTATTGCTGAGCGGATTGAACCTGCGTTCGCGTGTTTCAGTGTATAAACTCGAAAAAAAATGATACGTATCGATTTAATTTGTTATTTGATAATCCCGTGTATTTTTAAGGTATTATAAAAAACAAAAGAAATTCATTGGTAACTTTGTAATTTTTGTTGTAAAAATGTCTGCCATTGTATTCGGATTAATTCTTCTGTGATATATTAATTATTTTATTATGGTAATAATGGTAAGTACAGTTGTTGTGATCGGCAGTATTTGTTCTCAACAAACAAGCTTACCATCAAGTTGACACCGTGGCTGATGAGACTGACTAGCTTTAATTAAATATAACTTGTTTTAGATGTACCAATTATTTATTGTACTGTGATAAAATTGTGATATGTAGTTTTAATAACTAAACATGTACCTTATATTCTTTGCCTTGAATAAGCAATATATACTTTATAGAACAACCGGTAACGGATTACTTAATATTGACTAAATAATTGAGGTATTATAGTGTACTTTTGGCTTTACCATAATGTTGTTATGAACGCATCTTATATAATTAATATATTTGAATGTGTTACATATGTTTACATTGTACTTTAGTTACATGTTATTTATTATATCTTAAACTCAAGATTAAAATCGTGGAAATAATATTAGGGGTTTAAGTATGAAATTGCAGTATTAAGGTGACAAAATAAAACATGTTCTTTTGTAGGATTTTGTTATACACTTTTGGTATCATTTGAGAAAATCATTTAAATCTTTATGATAATCTGGGCAGTTTGACTATATACATTGTATGAATTACTGTTCCACTGTTTCCTGGGCAGAAAATTTTCCTTTGTGGAAATATTTTTTACTCTCAGAAAAAAATTATGTTTAGGTGATTTCCGGCGAGTACGAAGGATAATGGATGGTTCCTGGTCTTGTATTGTTAAAACTGACTTTAGCAGTATGAGGTTTTGTATCGTCATGGAGCAATATTGGTAAACATTGATTTGTCAGTCGATGTTATTTTTCGGAATTTTACACTATAGAAGTTTAATTGTAATGCAAATTGCCCAGTGTATTAGTGTATTAAAACTAAAATTCCATATTTATACCTCTACTATTATAATTTTTTTTTTGTAAATCTTGTAAGATTCCAATAAAATAATAACAATAATGAAGAGGGGGCCGTTAAAAGTAATACGTGTCTGTGTTATTCAATAATATATGTAGTGAGTGAATATTTATAATTTAAAAAAATGCAAAGTTGATAAACATTTTACACGTTTAACTGATGGTTCAATAAGTTATACTGGGATCCATTGTACCAGCTGCTTCGTCTGTTTGAATAATCATCTTTCGATATCTTATATATTAATACGCGAAGCCAAAACTTTGTACCCCTTTTTAAGCCAATTGCGTGAACGCAAAAACGTGAAATTTTGGCATAGATAAAGTTTATATGGAGGAGAAGTGCAGAAAGCTCTTTTTTATATAAAATGCATTGTAAGTATATTAAATTAATAAAATATACGTTACTAACACTACTGCTTAAATTTTACACAACACATACACACACACACACACACACACACACACACATGTAAATGAAAAAGGCGTTTTGACAGATCCGTCATTTTACTCCTTATAATATTTTGACATGACTGATGTTGCATGCCTTACATGCCCTTTTTAAATCAACTGGTCAAATTGTAGGTTAATTTTATACTATTATAATATATCATTTTATAATGCACATCAATAATTTATTGATAACTAGAATCACTGAAATAATTTTTATTTTCTTTGGTATTACTGAATGTAAAAATTTTTAGGCGACAGGACTGCTTTCTCTTCATGTCACTTTGCTTGATGTTCTCATAAGAGTAAAGCAGTATTACCAAAGTCAATGTGAATATTTTAATGTTTAGTATTTTTTAATGGTGAACTGACTTCAAATGATGATTCTATAAAAAAATGTGCCAAAAAGTACTTTGTAAAATCAAAAACCTAACAAAATTCAAACAAGAAATCAATGAACTATGGTTGAATGTCGATCACTGGGCGCCCACTAGTATTTTAAAATTCGTTGAATTAATAAAATTCATGCTAGAAACGTCGATTTTTAAATTACAAGCCTGAAAGACTAATTTTTGTTTGATCCGTTGATAACCTGCAATGTAATCCGCAAATAAAATAAAAACATAAAAATGTTGTATTCCTGTTAACTCAATCACTTAATAGGAATATCATCATATATATATGAATACGTGGAGCAAAAATTTTGTACCCCTTTTTAAGCGGTTTCCATGAACGGATGAACTTGAAACTTGGCATAGTTAAAGTTTATATGGCGGAGAAGTGCAGGAAACCATTTATCTATACTAATATTATAAAGCAGAAGAGTTTGTTTGTTTGGTTGAACGCGCTAATCTCAAGAACTACCAATCCGATTTGAAAGTTTCTTTTAGTGTTAGATAGCTCATTTATCTAGGATGGCTATAGGCTACATATTATCAGGTTAAAACCAATAGGAACGGAGCACTAATGAAGAATGTCTCAAAATCGGGCCATTTTTAGAGCATCCGCTGCTTGTCAGTGTCAGTATTATATGCGTTGCCATGGTAACAGGATAACATTCTATCGGAAATATTATTAGGGTTTATTTTGTGTTCCTGTTGAAAAGTTTATTCTACGTTATTTTTAATTCCAATAGTTGATTATATGTAGTACGTTGCTATCGCAAACATTTGTAAAGTCTTTTTGTGCTGCTATTCTAAAAGGTTAGTAGTAATAATATTCGTCCATCAAGACAGGCGAAGGAATTAATCCATACTGCCAATTCTGAAGTTGTCAATATAAATCACATTGCAGCGTACAGAGCAGAATTACGCAGCACATATTGTAGGTATAAGCGCCAAATCTTCTATATAATATTTCGTAAATTTTTATCTTCTTAATTTTCTAGACTACAGAATTCATGCTCCGTGGTATTAGGTTTCATTCATTTCACTTATGCACAATAAACAAACCGTATTAAATAAAACACCACCAATATAACACAATACAGAGTCAAATAACACAAGATTATGAATAAAATATAAAATCCCCTACATGACAGACTGAAATCCCGCCAAAAACTCCTCAAAAAGTTTATTCTACGTTAGTTTTGTTCCCAATTATTGGTTTGTGATATATTACGTATTATAAGTATAAAGTGTGTGTATATAATATTAAAATAAATACTTTTCGATGAATACATAAGAATATCAACATTTTTTTTTAATTTTGTCGATATGTTTGTTTGTTTATTTGTTCCGGGTAATCTCCGAAACGACTGTAACTATTTGAACGGATTTTTTCTTAGAAATGACTACGCTATTGACCTAGCAAGGTCTTAACAGTTTCAACGGACTACAAGTAATATTTGAACGGGAATTTTACGAGCAAATAACTAACTAATTAGCTGTTTTATTTTAAGCTAGCGGGTTCAGTAGACGCTACCCGTCCTGATAATAAAACAAACTATACGTAACCTTTCTCCAAAAGTCATTTTATATATTGGTAAAAACGGCATGAAGATGCGTTTTCGATTTTATCGCGAACATATATATAGACAGACGTCAACTGTGATGAACTGTTATCCGTGTATTCGTATGTGTGAAATTAACCAAAAATATGTTGTTCACTGTAAACATGCGCGTGTGGCGTACATTGTACTGGACTCCAAGAATAAATGTAATTGAAAGTCATACGTTTATATGTGATTTAAATTATAGCAAGGTATATTAATAACTTCATTATATCAATAGTGTGGACATATTATATTTATATAATAAAAGATTTAACACATATTGTTCGGTAGTGTATAGCTGAATATTTTCATTACTCTCTTGTATAGTGTAAGTGAGCACTAATATATAGATAGTAGTATAAAGTTCCAGCTATGTGGCTGATGATAAATCACATCCCATTCGATACACTATTAGTATTCACATATATAATGTACTTACATGTTATCTGTTACTGTAGATGATGTGCGTGTCATACTTACAAATATTTGTGAAAGAGTATTATTGTTATTTACACATCTAATAACAATTTTAAATTTATTTAGTGTATTCAAAAAGCGCGTGCGAAGCCGCGGGTAACAGCTAGTGTTATATAAAATGTATTAGAAGTATATTAAATTGATTAAATTATGCATTACTCACACTATTGCTTGAATTTTACAAAACATACAGACATGTAAATAAAATAGAAATTTTGACAGCCGTCGATAACGAACTTCAAAAAAGGTTGCTAAGGAGGTTGCTATGCTCGACTGTATGTATTTTTTTGCTCATACGTTCCAATTACCCTTTTTCACCCTACATTCAACAATAATATTATAACATACTAGCCTCTGCCCGTGACTTCGTTCCCGTGGAATAGTTTCTTTGGGCTAAACACAATGTCACAACGCTAACACGCAGCAGAAGCTCTCAAGGTGGAAAAAAACGATTTTGAAACATTCTTCATTTGTGCTCAGCTCCTATCGGTCTTAGCGTGATGATATATAGCCTTTAACCTTCCTCGACAAATGACGTATTAAAATAATTTTTCAAATAGAACCAGTAGTTCCTGAGCTTAACCCCTACAACGTCACAAACTACCCTTTTATTATATTAGTATAGATATTTTATATATAGTATAGATTTAAAATGTTCATCTTTAACATTGGGCTAAATATCTTAAACAAAACGTTTCGGAGGGATTCTCTAACTGGAGTTCAGATTTTTTCCTTTTTATAATCATATTTAACCCTCCTGAAATATTGTTATTGAAACACCAGACAAAGATCAGAAAACATGATATATCTTCGATAGTTACTTACATTTAAATAGAGTTAGATTATATTTTATTTCCCGAAGATATACACACATAGATATATACACAGATTTTTTTATGTTTATATAATTTAAGATCGTGGAAAATGGCAAATAACTGAGTAGCCATTATGAAAAAACCTTTGATTATAGTAGTATACCCTTTGTTTTTTTTCTCTCGAACTGACTACGCTATCGACCTAGCAAAGTCTTAACAGCTTCACCGGACTCGTAGTATACCCCTTGCCAAAAGAACCCTAATAAAGTTCAAACTTTAAAAAATCAATTAAATATGGTCAAATGTCGAGCACTGGGCGCCCACTAGTATGATTTAAACTTTATTATTGTTGTATGGATTAATATATTTACCCAAAATATTTGAAACATTATGGTCTTGTACGCATTGGTGTTAAAATCGTTGCATTAAATTGAGCTATGATATATTCAATGCCTATATGTCGTGTTAAAAAAGAACGTTCGTTTGTTGATTTCTTGGCCTGTTATGGCTTTCCAAAATTTTTCAATTCCCGTTTTTGTAAGGTGAGAATAAGATTTCAACGATATAGTACGTAATTTGTTTTCCAATATATATTATCTGTTATTATATTATTATTCTGTTTTATTAATATACATGGTATATGTGTAATATGTAGGTAACATATCGTTTTCCACTAATTTATACTTTCATAAAATAAAAGATCCTGCGATTATTTCCAAAAACTAATATGAGTACCAATTCTAATATTAGACAATTTTTATTATTGTATTGTTTTATTGTATGCTACAGGCTGAAAGTTTATATAGTAGCAATAGAATAAGCTGTACTCGATTCTTGTTCTAAATCCATTAAAAAATTTGTGCTTATTATTTGACCTTATTATCTATAAAATTATACGCAATGCTCTACGCGTCTATATTAAAGCACAGTGTTAATTAACGTCGGGTGACTTCACTTTCACTTGAAAGTGAAAGTGGGAGTGGCACGAACAAAACAAAAGGGCTTATTGCCAGTTTTATTATCGAAGCTTATTAACTCCGGGTCGCCCCTTGCAGATTTCGGTACTTTGCATGTAGGTTTGTTACGTTTGTGTTTATAATTTTGAAAGTCTTAGAATAAATATTAACTTAACCTAAGTTACCTCTTTATTGTTTATTAGCATTCGTTTTGATATTCTTTTATATGTTAAATGTGACCATGAACCATACCTTAGAATATTGTAAGCGATTAACACCTGGAATAAGCAGACAAATAAAACTAATTGCTGTAGATTTGGGCTATGTACCTAGTTATGATAAAGGTATTGCTATCAAAATAAAAGAAATAAGTTGACTCCTAAAATATAGTGTAGTTGTAAATTGAGTCAAATCTCTTTGATCGGAAAACCAATTCTGTTGAGAACTGATACGATTTTATGGTGCTATAGTGAATTTTCCGGTAATGTTATAGCCGCTTTTAATCATTGATTAAAAATATGGTCAGATTTGGTGATGACATCAAAACAATTCTTTATTCTCTGCTTCACATACATGTTCACGCCGTGTGAAAAAAATAGGGCATAATTCCTAACATAGTTTACTTACTGGGTACAAATGTTGATAACAACAATCATTTTCAGTGACCTCCAATGATCGGCGATTTATGATTTGAAATATAAGTGGCGCAAAGGGTTTTCATTAAATTCTGCGTTATAAATGGAATAAGGCTTAACACCGTATTGAAAATGTTAATTATTGCTTTGGGAGATATTCGATCAGCAAAACAAGCATGTACTTGTAGAAAAAATTTAACACCACCCCCATAATTAGAACTATCTATCTTTGACATTGATGCTGTTTGTCGTGATATGGACCGTTTATTTTGAAAGTGGTGTAAGTCCATTTTTGAGAAAAATGAGCAATCACGTAATTCATGCTTAATTTAATGTAATTTTTTTTTATATATAACTATTCCATGTTTGATTTCTCAAAAAAATCCCATGTTTTGTACAACTTAAAATTGGTCAGTAAATGAAATTGCATAATTATCGATTATGAAAGTGGTGTAAGTCCATTTGACAGAGGTAGGTGGTATAGCAATGGATACCGATCAGTGTTTTGTTATTTTTCATTTATTTTATACTAGCTGTGTTCCGCGGTTTTACCCGCGGACGATTTGCATTGTTTCCTCTCCGTGTTTCCACTACTCGTAACTCTCGCTGCATTCATACCTTCCGAACAATGCAGATTTTGACATCTTAGAAATGGCATTGAGAAAAATGAATTTTGTGTACACACCACAAGATTATTATAATGTAATAGCGCAATGTAGAAAACAGGATAAATTCATTTTATATGAATTGAAATGGGAGAATTTCATTTCAACAAAAAATATCCAAAATGCAATTAAAAAACAGATTAAAAAAATACTAATGGAGAACAGGTCAATTGGTTGCAAATATATTGGTTGAGGTTCCTCAAAATTGCACCATATACCATTTTTTATAAAACAACGATGACGGACGCAGAATTTAAAATTATAAATTTATTACCTCTACGTCCTGGAAGACCGTTAAAATTTAAAAAATCGCCCTGGAGCCTTTGTACCAAAATGCCCCAGACCTATTACGTACGAAAAATATAAAGACATGAAGCAGCTACTACCATATATACCTCCGGTGCATCATGCATATTTTGAAACACTACCACGTGCAGAGAATAAGTAAATTTTGTAATCAGTATCTTGTAATGACAATGTAATTGCCGTCTAAAATAAAAGTTTATGTGTTGTTATGCGTATTTGTAAACAAAATCATATTAAAATGAAGTATATTTTAACCGATATTTGATTTTCCAGAACTGAAATTAAACGATTTTTACAATTGTCTAATTTTGAAAGTGGTGTAAGTCCATTTACAGCACATACATTTGTATTATCGTAGTCTAATTAACCAAAAACAAATTTATATAAACAAATTAAATGTTGATAAAACAATAGAAACAATGTCAGACCTCATATGATTTGCCTGTATTTTTAAATCAACAAATATAGTAACCTTTAATTTTCTCGAAACAAAAGAAAATGGACTTACACCACTTTCAAAATAAACGGTCCATATATATGCGGGAATGAAATGTCAACATTTAAAGATCTTTAGCGTGACATTAGTGGTTTAAAATAAAAAAAAATGATGCAAGTCAATCGAATAAGTAATAAAATACATTTTTAGAAATGTCTGTTTGTCTGAACACGCATCTTTGCTAAAGTACTGCGCTCACGATAACACTTCCCCAGAAAATCATAAAGAAAATCATCGAAAACATTTGGTCTTGGTTCCATTAAAATCTATTAACTTTATCAAAAAATATTGTTAATATAGTGACGACGCGACTTAAGTACGAGAGAAAAGTAGATAAGTAAATGGACTTAATATATTCAAATGATATTATTAGTCACTCTTTTTTTACATTAGGTTCCAAACGGACAGAGTCGTATGCACAGCTCAGTATTTATGTATTCAGTATTTATGTGAATACATGCACATGTCTGTGTATTAAGAGTACTGTTCCCTGACTCATAGATTCCCCCGACTATCATACCTCCGCCTTTGGATGTCGATGCCAACGGAGATTTCGATTGATCTTCCTCTGATCATGGAAGTGTAGGATGAGATGAGGAGGGCGACCGAATACCTCAGCAGCAGACAGATGGTGCCCTACTCCGACAAGCCATTCTCGAGTTGGGCCATCTTGGGAGAGTGGCTTTGGGGGCTGTTCGACCGCCGAGCAGTTCCCGAAGCCCTAGAAGATAGGCGCTTTTGCTTCATAGCGAAAGAGCGTTACTTACTGGACTGCGAATATCGGCCTTTGGTGTTGCTGGACGATGACGGGAAGCTGGTAGAAAGAATGGCTATCTCCCGGGTAGTTCCTCCATATGCCGGAAGTAATGTCGATTTTGTCAAACGCACACTACGGTACCCGGTCAGCGCGCTCTACTTTGGGTGTTCTGACCTTACTAAAGTTGCTCTCCGCGGAAGTTACCTTTCACGGGGAGAGACAGTTTGCGGAGTCTTCAGACATAGCCTCCCACATGTTGTTATGTAGTAGACGCTTCGGTTTATACGAGTGCCACTTTTTCCTTGGCTCTGGGGGCGGTGGTGATATTCTACCGAGTATTTCTTACTACGGGAGGGCCGGATACAAGCTGCCGTTGACTTTACATAGGTGTCATGCAGTCGATGGCCGCCAATGAGGCACTGGTGTGGGTGGACGCCCTCGGTGCCTGCAATGTTCATACACTGCGCATTCATGCGCTGCGCATTTTGTTATTGAGTATGATCTCTGGATACCATATAACGTCCTCGGCAGCGACCTTTATACTCGCCGGCTCCTTTCCTTGAGATCTGGTAGTTGAGGTGTTTACCGCCGTATATCAGTATACAACGGCAAGGAAGCGGCTGGGGGAAGCTTCGGGTCTCATGGAAATCGTGGAAAAAGGAGGTGTCAGGGCGGTGGAAGCAAAATCTGGTGGACATGCGTTATGATGTTTACAGCATCCATATCGTCCGCCCTGAACCAAGCTAATCGAATATTAGAAACTAGAAAACAGAATAATCTATGTGAAAATTGTAGACGGAGTGAAATTGTTTCCATGTACATCATGCTTGCGTCTTTTATTGATGTGAATCTTATCATTACACATTAAATGACTGCGTGGTAAGGAAAGTTTTAGTAGATAAAGTTGCTCACAGTAACACCATTAGACATGTTATGTAGTTCAAATATAGGAAATCAAACGGCAGAAACCAGCTTACTTTTAAACTGCTCTTTAACCGCAGTCATAATATAGAATGTAATCTTAATGAAGTTAAAAGAAAAGTATGACGGAGAGTATTAATTAAATTTAGAAATAAAAACTGATAATATAAAAGTAAGGTTAATTTCTTGTAATTTACAATGTCGTTATTCTCAAATAAATAATTAAACCAAATAATCTATACACATCACGTTTACGTTAATGATATCTTATCTATAAAAGTCCTAATTACCATTGTTAAAACCAGTTATTTTACGTACCTACGACAGATAGTAAATAAGCTTATATGGAAGGATTTAGATAGTGTATCTGCCAAATTATGCCTATTTAACCGCTTTTTTCAAACAACTTATCATTATTATACGTTATTGGACACGTTTATAATATTTACCTTGAGCACCGATGTTATTCCGTTTATATATTACTAGTTGACCAACGCAATTCCGTCTGCGAGAAATCGGTTATTACCGGTTCCAATTTTGTTTCCAAACGCGAGAAATTTAAAAAAACCTAGAACCCGATTGTAGCGACACTTACCGGGTCGAATTCTGAATCGAAACTATCCCATATATATTGGCAAGAAATGTCTTCCCGGTATCACCTGGGTTGGTCCTGTGACCCTTACGTCCACACGCCATTTACTATCCTCGCAACAACAATAATTTTACCAGTTTATATTGTTTGTTATTATCTTCTACTAATCATCTTCATCAATTAACATGCTGTAAAAAGTAAACTTTATCGACATAAAATTTTCAATTTGGTATTTAGCTATTTGTTTTATTAAGCATTTGTAAAATATACACGAAACCTTTTGATATACGATATATACGAAGTTTGATATACCTTTCTAATAGTGAAAGAATTTTCAAATTCGGATCAGTAGTACCAGACATTACCCCGAACATCCAAACTTACTAACTTCAATTTCAACTTTTTAATATTGAAGTTTCATAGACACAAATTCTACCAGTGTCAAATCGGTCATGGGAGAATCACTTTATGGGTAGTATTACATTTTTATTATATAATTTAGTTCTTCCAGATTAGGCCACTGAAATTCACAAACACAACACTTCAGGTATCTTATGCCTTAAATAAATGTTACTGTTGTGTTTTAGTTTAAGTTTAATTTTGTTAAAACTTATAAAATTAGTCAGAGTATTGACAAACGGAAAAATACACACCTTTGTGCGTTTGTCAAATAAAGCGGACGTAGCTTTTAGTTAAGTATAATATCATACAATACAATACTAAAAAATGTGTTCTAGAGTGTCTTCATCCAACCCGCATTAACGTTTAGAGCTCCCCCTGATTCTGAGCTCTGCAAGTTGAACTGGAGAGCACACCTCTACAGATAGATCATTAGTCTACACGTAATAAACGCAGCAAGCCTGCAACATTCACGAAACTCATGAAGCTTCATGGGCTACCCGGAATGTTATTCTGAATGAAATCATAATATAAGATACATATATGGGTTTTTAGTTTTAACGTTCATAAGCTCCTTTTCAGGCCTATAATGATTTTTTATACTACAATGGTAGCAAACAAGCATGCATGTCGCTTGATGCTAAGCATTCACTGCACGATATGGATTCTTGCAACATATAGGTGTCACATGCTCGTTGCTGACCCTTGAATAAGGTATTTTTGATTTGATTTCTTGAATATCATTTTTATTACTAAAATCTACATGGGAGATGGTGAGATGATGAAGAAAAGAAAATAGTGAGAAGAGATACATATCATCCAGTGTAGCGCCATGAGTTCTTTCAATTCACGTGCATAGAATATATTAAAGTGAAATGTTCAAGGATATTGTTGTAGTTATTTTCGTCCTTGTATTGTTATTAATCAAACAAACTCTTTTAGTCACAACTTCTATTATATTGTTTTATATAGTAACTATTATTTTTAATATGCAGGTATCCGTAACGAATAGCATATTTTTTTTCGTTTTTGTATTTTTTATAGAATCAACTTAAAAATAAAATTTAATAAAAAACGTTCATAAAACCTTGAATCGGATATCTGAATAACACATAACCTATGGTGAAAAATATTAATCGCAACTTATACTTTTACTTTTTGCACCATACATGGGGAGATGGAAATAACAAAAGAGAACTTGTAGTTTTCTGTAAATTTCTAATTTTCTGCTTTTTGTCATAGTTTATCCAAATTGCAGATTTTTAAGCTGTTTTTTATGAGGAATTGACTGAAGGAGTCGACTGTAACTTTTCTCACTTTTAAAATGTTACCACTTGATATATTTTACATTCGATAGTACTGTCCCTAGTATTACACGATTTAATATTTCTATGTTTTCTTCCAGTAAGAATAATTTGTAGAAATAATAATGTAACTATTTTTCAAGTGTTATTAACCTACAGCTTTAAAACTGTATAACGAGAAAATAACACTTTCTTATGTAGACCTGAATTGGCGCTTTAAAAAAACATTGTAACTTTTTTCGTTGCAACTCTAACGAATATATTCCCACAAACTTTGAACAATAAAATAGTGTTGCAATATTTTTTTAAAGGTTTCGTTTTGAATGACCATTCATGAGTTATTTATACAACAATTACATCGGTTTATATATTATGTTAAAATGTTATGACTTCCGTAATGAAATAATTAGATGATAAAGGAGGCAATGAAGATTATGTAACTAAAATGGTTAAATATATGTTAGAATATATATATTAAGTATGTTTCATAACATTGAATAGTTAGCATCTGCTTTTATAGCCATATATATTCGACATTGTAATTATTTTAGTATCCAATTATATTTTTAAAACTTTGTTGAGTTCTCGATAATGTTTTTATATAAAAAGGCAATCATTTTATAGTTCATGGGTTGTACGTTGCTTTTTTTATAATAGAATACGTTATAAAGAGTTTACACTGTATTTAGATATTATATCGAATGTGTTGTAATACCATCGGATTTAAAAGACATGACGCGATGTTATTGAAATAATAAATCAATTGTAAATAATAATATCAATTCTTATTTGTGTCTCATTGAAATTTATATAATAATAATTCTTATTTATGTATCTCTAATATGGTGGCGCTAATCTCAATGTTCCGGTCGTGTTGTAGTCTCGCTTCTTGAATGTGACGTAGCGGCACCGGAGATGGAGGATGACTATTGTTTATTTTCCCCTATTAAATATTATTGCGAATTAAAACAAGGATATACGTAACTGTTGTTAGCATAAATGCATGTCTACTAGATATTAGGAAATGCGAGCTACTGGAATATGTATAGAGGTTTGGCTACCATTTTAATATGGTAATACGTTATTCATATTGCAATCTACTGAATTTTCGATGTGCCTTTGCAGGTTAGGTAGGTTTTTTGTATTTCAACTAGAGTTCATGTGTCCCTTCATAAAATTATCATGCAGGTTAAAGACGTGTGTCTCACGGCTTTTAATATAAGTTCTACCGTGTTAATAATATAACTTGTTTATTATAACTATAGTAATTCGTTTGTAACTTTCGTCTTCAGCCTTTACATTTTAATTTATTGGTACTATAAAATGAATACATAATATTTTAAAAATTGTTAATTTATTTACTACATTGAGGTTGTTAATAAAACATACATTTGAAATTTGATTTTTATTTCGATTTTGTTACGTACCGATTGGGTAGCCTAGAACCTAATCTACGCGTCGTTTTACTTACTATCTGAAAATTTCATTAAGTAAATCTGTATCAAATGATAATTTTAATGTTAGTTGATTAAGAGTTAATGTTTAAATTAGTGTATATATACACTGTTTTTTATAAATCTGTTCAGATTACACAACACATACGGAGTATTTAGTGCTATAAAATTTTTTAATACCTTCATATCCATTTACGACCAATTTAAACTACATCAAATACACAAAGGTTGAATAATTCCTATTCCTAATATATTCATTATATTTATGGTAAATTCATTGTTAATTGGCGTTGTTATTTCACCATATCCCTCGCCAATCTTTAGAAAACACTTAGTATGGGCTTTGTAAATGTGCCGCTTATTATAATTTTTAAATCACTATAATACCATATTTTTTTTTCGGCATTTTTCACGTTATATATTGTTATCTCCGTTTTACGCAGCCATGATACGCATTTGGCAGTGTCATTGTTTTCTTTTCTTTGTCAGAAACTTGCTTACGTAGTCATATATTTATGCTATAAGACGTACTGAGTATATATATTAAACTGATTCAAAAAAAATCGACAATTTTTTTTCTTAATTATATCGAAAACAGTGTTGGAAATGATGGAAAAAAACCCTGTGAAAGCCACAGCCCTTAATATTAATATTAAGATGTGCCGCATGGTAAATTTCAATTTCCAGTACGATTAACATGGGAAAGCATGTTTTTTTGAGTTTACAATTTTATAACTGTTTAATGGTCCATCAAAAAGGCTAGAACAAATCAATTTCTTGTTTAAAATTGAACGCTCTACAAAAAAGGTATCTTATAATTTTTTTTATAGACCGACGCGTTTCGAAGTTATTCGACTTTAAAATATAATTTATAATATTTCCGCATTTTCTTACAATTTTTTGACGAAACTATCAATTATGTCATAAGATGGTGTCAAATATAATTTTGATAATTATTTATCTTGCATTAATATAAAATATATGAACTTATAAAATGAAATAAATATTAGACAGTTTTAGTTGTAAAAAAATAACAATTTGAGTTTATTGAAAAATTAAGATACGATAGTATAAAAAATTTTGACAGTTATATAAAAGGATCAGTGATATAAAAAAGAATGTATAATTCAAAAAATTTGAAAAATCTGACAAAAATATTTATTACTACAATTATATTTGCCAAATATTTTGATAACCTTGGTAGTTTCGTAAAATAATTGGAAGAAAATGAGAACATATTATAAATTATATTATAATGTCGAATAGTTATACGAGTAGGCTTATAAAAAAATTACAAGATACCTTTTTTGTAGAGTGTTCAATTTTAAACAAGAAAATGATTTGGTGTAGCGTTTTTGATGAACCTTTAAAGAGTTATAAAATTGTAAACTCAAAAAACAAGCTTTCCCATGTTAATCATACTGGAAATTGAAATTTACCATGCGGCACATCTTAATATTAATATTAAGGGCTGTGGCTTTTACAGGATTTTTTTTTCTCATTTCCAACAATGTTTTCGATATAATTAAGAGAAAAAAAAAATGATAGTATATACATATCTTTCTTATATTTTCAAACGGTATCGCACGTCCTGCATAATGCTAAATTTACCCCCTACAGCTGGCACGATACAGTGACACATATTATTTTCACTCACTAGCTTAACACACACAACATAGATGCACATACATGCAGGTACACATATGGTGAAAGGATTTTATTTTTATTTCCTTGATTTTCGACCTTGGTAGTTTGGTTTAGCTGAGTTGACAGATACAAAATGTATATTTGAGTTCGCGAAGCACACACGCTGATACACATGTGAGCGTCACTAATTCGTATATGTATAATTAGCTTAGTAAGTTGTTGAGCGTTGTTGCATTCAAGTCAACAGCTTAAGCCGAGGTTCAGCCTCTTTGTCATCTTTGAGTTTGTACTATGCGGCTGAGCGCCATTAGCGCTCGCCCCCATTCGTTTGGTGAAGCCGTGAAGAGGCCCATCAGATCAATAACGTATATAGTCAGTAAAAAAAGTCACCTATCCTGTGTTATGATACGACATATAAATACGAAATACTGGGTAAAAGCAGGATCATATGGATAAAAAAGTGATGTAGGTGTCCAATAGAGTCCTAGCTAAAAACGTAATTATGTTATTTGACCTCTAATTAATTTAAGCACGTACTGTAATGTTACTTTTTACCTTATGCGCTTTAGTTAGGTGTGTTGATAAAATAATCTGCTATAATGTGTCGTGTTTAATTATTGATTAATGTATAATTAAATGATAAAGTTGTTTCTTATATGTCACTGATATTTTTAAAATATTTGAATCACGAATTTTATTGTACCATCTATTTTATACGTTAATGGTTGATGTAACGGAAATAAATAATTGTAGCCATTGTCATGTAATATTTGTAATTGTTATAATGTTTGTTTATGGTTTATTACTTTATACATATTTCTCTAGCAATAAATTGTACAAACCTGTTATTTGTTAGTACTAATTTACAGTACTGAATATATTTATATGCGTTTGTTAGTACGAATTTTAAAATCGTACTGTCTATTTTTTATAAGCCAGTTGAATGTGACATATAATGAACATAGTTGTATTTTTTAAGATATTTATATTATTGGAAATGTACTCTGAAATGCTAAAAGTAATTATAGATTTAATAATGTTTTGGAGGTAATTTATGTTTTTAATCTGTAGTGTAAATGATTGATCTGATTTACTACATGTTGTTTACAAGTGTTTGGTATTATCTAGTTGATGCTTATATTACAATGTATGGTTTCATGTATTAAGGATTAATTTATTTTAATTTCATATTTAATCATTGATATATATTTTAGTTTTAATTCCCCTTAATTATACTGATACCCCATATCCCAATAATTGGTTAAATGAAAAGTTAATATCATTGAATTCAAAAATGTTTGTTTTAAATAAAATTAGAGTCAGTTGTTAAAATGTAGTATTTATTTGATTTTTTACTTATGTGCGTTATATAAATAATTACTAATCATTTATTTTATTTTTGATATTTATTTCAGATGTCTCCTGGTTACCTGATTTAATTTCATGTAGACAAGTTCTGCAGTTACATCTACATGGAATATTTTTACCGTAATATCCTTTATATAACGCTTACACTACTGCTAAAAATGTTTTTTTTTTTTTCAGTTGAAATTCGTATATCGTCAAAAAAATTGCCACAACCAAACATTAGAACAGAATCTAAGAGATGATTACTTTTTTTTACATAAATTAATGAGTTTGAGCAGTAGCGTAATATGTTCTTAAGAATATTCCTTATCTCTATGGACTATATAGTTTTAAAGTAAATAATAATCTTTACGTTTTTTTCTTAATGTACCTATTTTAATCTTTCAGCGTAAAGTCTACGTTAATTGGACGTAAGTCTTTGTATACTTGAAGATACTCCCTGGATTTCCGACAAGGAGACCACAGCGTATTCAAAAAACATATGGTATACTAATCATTTCCCGAACTCATACCAAGTGATAGCATACTATAATAAATTAATTAACAGAAATATTTTTTCAGCATAGCATTCTAACCCGTTTTTAGATAATTACAAAGTTACGTTAACCTTGAGCTATTTATTAAATATATGTTTCAACAAGGTTCGATTCGTGACGCAATATCATTTTAGTAAAAAAAGGTCCCTCAAGATATTTTAAATATGCGAAAATAATTGTATCTTTTTTTTTCAGATATGCATCTAGAAGCAATGTACCTCCGCCGATTTACCCGCCAGGTGGTGTGAAATCAATTCCTCCTTTGGGAAATATTTCTTTACAATCTGATCAAGGACCCGGATATAGAAATCGTTATGATGCTCATCCATTTGAAGATATTCCTCCAGGAATAGAACCCCCGGTGCCTGGATTTGAACCATCGCCTTTTGAGAAACCACCTTTTTCTCAACCAGGTCCAATGGACAGAGAGCGATTACCAATTTCTAATTATAGA
Organism: Antheraea mylitta; assembly: GCA_014332785.1. Classification (NCBI taxonomy): domain Eukaryota; kingdom Metazoa; phylum Arthropoda; class Insecta; order Lepidoptera; family Saturniidae; genus Antheraea; species Antheraea mylitta. The sequence continues at coordinate 9,164,899 of JACEII010000009.1, forward strand.
GATCCTTACAGAGGCTCATCATATGTTGAAGGACCATCTAGTTACAGAGACATGCCTATACCACCTATTTCAAACGAAATACCAGTGCATGTTGGTGACCAATCGCGTTATCGTGACAATTTTAGGCCAGGACCATATCGAGACCAAAGTGCTGCACCATTTAGAGATGGACAGCCCTATCGGGAAGTAGGATTAACAGGAGCTTACCGTGATCCTAATTTTAGAGGCGGACCTCCTCCGTTTCGTGAAAACTCATATAGGAATATTCCATATAGAGAAGGTGGTTTTCGGGAACATCCTCATAATAATTTCCGAGAAAGCGGAATGCCTTACCGTCCTCCGAGTGCAGATCCTAGAGAGTCGACTCTGCCTAGTCTTCTTGATACAAATTACCGTGATAACTTTAGAGATGATGGTGTTCCCTCTCGAGATCACAATCGTCCTGGATTTAGACCTAATGTACGTGGTAGAATTGGACCAAGACGTAATCCAAACGTTGAACATGATAGACATAGAGATAGGGAAGGACGTGATCGTGATCGAGATCGCTATAATGAAAATCGTGATCCATCTGAGAGACCAGAAAGAGTTCGTGATGTTGAGAAAAGGTCTGGTCATGAAAAAACCCGCGAGGGCCGTGAGGAACGTCAACGTGATTTTGAAAAAAATAAAGAATATGAGAAGGAACGTGATAATGAACGAACATCTCCTGATAAAAGAAATCGTGTGTCTCCTAAACGGAGTAGAGATATACGAGAAAAGAAACGCAGTGAATCGAAAGATCGTTCACGGGACCACGAACGTGATAGTCGGCGGGACAAAAAGGAAGAAAGAAATCGAGATAAAACGTCTGCTGATAGAAATAGAGATCACAAAGACAAAGAAAAAAAGTTAAAAGAAAGGAAAAAGAAGAAACGTGAAAAAGAAAAAGATTTAGAAAAAAAGAAGAAAAGAGAGAAAAAAGAAAAGAAAGAAAAGGATGTTAATAAAAGAGAAGATGAAGACACTAAAACAGAAACTAAAAATGATGAAAATAAAAGTGAAACTACAGGTTCAGAATTGCAAAATGTTGCTAAATCTGAAAAGCTGGAGCAATTAGAAACGATACCACAGAAGGAAGTCTCTCCAAAACCAAATAGCAATGAAAAATTAAAAAATCATTTATATGATGAGGAAGCTGCAGAAGCTGTTGACAAAGAAATTATACAAAATTACGTAAAGAATGAGGATATTGATACAACAATAAAGAAAAACGTTCAAAATATGAATTTAGATGAACCGTTTGATGGAATTGAACTTCAAATTAATACTGATGAGCTTGATTTAAAGCCAGAAACGGAAATAACCACAAATAAAGAGATGTTAGCTCCAATGCCTGAATTGTCTAAATGGGAAGTAGAAGAAGAAAGTGTAGAGAAATCTAAAGAACCAGGAGAAATCACGTCTCCCGAAGAAGAGGAAAATAGCGGTAAAGTAACATCTGATGTGATAAAACGAGCTGAAAATGCAATATTTGCGAAAGCTATAAATTCACTGAGACCAATAGAAATAAAAAAAATCAGTAGTGATCGTCTTAAACTTTATGGCGATGAACAACCTAAACTTTGTATGAATAATATTCAAATAACAGTCCCAGTAGTTGATAATGAAATACGACCTTTCGAAATAAATGATAAAAAGAAAAGACATTCTAAAACACCACCACCGAGATTATCGGTCAAAGATCGTTTGGGAGGGAAAGTAACTCGTGTTGTACACAGTACTGTAGAACGCGTTAAATCTAGATCCAAAACACCTAAAAAAGAACAACCATATCGCAGGGTTACAGTAGAAAAAGAAAGAGGCAGAAAACAAGATGCGATTGAAAAATCCGGGTTGTCTAAGACTGAACGAAATATACAATCAGAGGGAGTTAAAGTTGAAAAACATCATAGCAGCAGTGTAAAACGAGATTCCGATAAAACTATAAAAATTGAAAAAACATGTGATTCACGTGAATTAGGTCAGGATAAAAACGATCAATCAAGTTCTAAAACACCAAATATAGATCGTGAAAGAAAGAAATCAACATTAGACGAAGCTCATTTCGAGCCAGATTACGATGAAAATGTAGACTCTGATACTGAAATGAAAGATGAGTCGGTAAAGAAACGGGAACGTCCCATTTCGCCTTCTGGTAGAGAACAAATAGATACAAAGAAACCTAAAATTGATACTAGTTCCATTAAGTTTGATTTAACAAATGTGAAGAAGAAACCAGATACAGAGAGTGATACATCGAGTGATTCAGAATTTTCTTCATCGTCTTCTTCATCTGATGCACGGAAACGAAAGAAGAAGAAGAAACGAACCAAAAAAAAGAAGAAACGAGCTGCTAGTGACAGCGATAGTGAATCTGGTTCTAGTTCGGATGATCATAAGAAGAAAAAGAAGAAGCGTAAACATAAAAAGAAGTCGAGTAAGAAGAAGAAGAAATCTAAGCATAAGTAACGAGTTTTGTGAGCGATTATGTGAATACCACAATTTTTCTTAGGTGGTTACTTTAGGTAATTTACCTGTAATATTTTTCAAATTCAACAATAAAATGTTTTCTTTATGAGATAGTGTTGGAGAAATAGTGTTATATTCAAAAGTAATATACATTGCAAGTTTGTGTAATAAAAACAAATTAAATAAATGATTATTTTATTCTGCAAAAAATATCCTTTGTTTGAAATAAATTTAGAATGTGCATGACATTGCATTATAATGAAACTAATACATAATAAATTAAGATATATTATTCTTAATCAATAAATAATTGCTATAAAATTAGGATTAGCGTTTCCGGCGATATCCGCCGATGAGACTGAGGCCTATGTGATGAAACCAATTTTTACGCTTCAATTCTCGTTCATATTTAGCATCTCTGCGGAATAATCGCCATTCTTCACGTTTCTCAGTGTCCTTTGGGCCGTATGTGTCTTTTTTGCGGAATGAGCGCTTTACGGTCTAAAAAGAATACAAATTTATTATTAGCAAATATAGTGACAATTTGTTATGGATTTATATTTTAAAATGCAGTGTGCTTGATTTTACATAATTTTTGGAACAGTAATTATCGCTTTGGATAAACAACAACCGTTTTTACCAGCTATTTCAATAACGATACGGGTACGTATGTCCATAATGAAATCTGTTATTAGAGTCTGGTTCCCTATTATAATTTTTTGTTATATTATGTAGTACATACCTCGGTTATATTATGAGATCTATATTTCCAAAATGCGATTGCAATAAACAAAGGAATTAATGCAATTCCTATGTACTGGAGAGATATCCCAGCAGCTGAAATAAAAACGCGGTATTAGTAAAAGTGATCTTAAAAATAAAAACATGATAAAGAACGATAATCCATATTTTCTATATCTATAATAAAAATAATAAATTGTCGTGTTTTTACATTATAGATATTTTCCGCAAAGCAAATTGTAAGTGGTATAAGGAGTGGGACAGTATACGATAAGTATTAAAATAGTCTAATTATATGTGAAACAATTATAACGTTTATTTCCAAAATGATTCGCCGAGTTTTTATTGAATTTATTTATTTATTAAAGTACAGCTAGTGAACAATGTACCACACAAGAATTAACGATATGTGTAAACAATCTATAGGCACATTGGTCTTTAAAAGCTGCCACAGCATGCGCTACATGGTAAACAAACTAAATCAAGACATTATAAGTTATCCACTATATAAACTTAAATAAATTTTTATAATTATTTATAATATTTATAAATTTCCACAATTAACTCTAACAAAATTGGCTCACAGAAACAAATATAATTAGTCGTTTAATTATTCCTATGTTACGTAGCTTGGTACAGTTTGATGAAAAGCCAGAAAATGTAATTTAATTTGTTGATAGCCAGAATGGTTATACATAGTAATTATGTGATTTTTACGTATTCCATTTTACGATTACCACTGGGTTCTTTATAAAATATTTTTCATATATATATGTGATATATAATTTTTTTTCCTCGGAACCACGCTCAATAGTTTCGTTTTAGTATAAAATAGGTCTCTGAAAATATGAGCCATTAATATTTAGGTTGCCCGCATCGCACTTTTCGATTTCCTATAAGAATAACACAGGAAAAAAGTTTTTTTTTTTCTTTTGATTTATATAACTTCTGAACGATATATCGTATTGCAATACCCATTCATTATTTTTGTAGAGAATTTAACGCTCTACAAAAAAGGTTTGACGTCAATTTTTGATAAATCAACTCGATCAAAAGTTATTCAAGATTAAAGTTTAACTTACCCTCGATTTAGCTGTTTTTTTTTTATAATACTCTCAAATTTATAAGTTTACGGGTTTCAAAACAATCGAAAAGTTTATTTTTAAGTTCTCAGAGTTAAAAAAAAATAAAACTATTATCTTTCGTTCTCAAATATTGCTGTAATTTTATTGAAAAAATATTTTTATATAATTTGCGCTTGAAAATAGCTGAAATGTTATGTATGTTTTGAAAAGTTATCAGTGTTTTTAAGTTTTTATTGCTTATAACAATTTAGAAATATATTAGATACTTTTATTAAATTTGATTTTTTTTATCTAAAAGTATTTTTTATACATTTGCATTAAATTGCTTGCTGTAGAGTTATTATAATTAGGATATCTCAGCCGATGTTCGCGAACTACTTGCAATAAGTATTGCAGTTGTTCTTCATGTTTTGTGAGGCAGTTGTTGTATTCCTCAATCAAAGTGACCCCTCGTTCAGCTACGTCATTTGCCACTTTTAAGGTATTAAAATGTTCTCAACATTCCTTATATATAAATCATTAGTTAACTATTGTTAAAAAAATGATCTCAATTGAACGATTGATGTTAATTTTCAACAACCAGGATTTTCAAATGTCGGGTTAACTGTCAATGATAATTCGTTTTAAGTACCCTATCCACATTTACTATAAGGCAGGAAATAAAGATTAACAGTTTTCAGAAGTCTAATTTATATTTTGTAAAATGATTTGGTTTCAATTTTTCTAAAAACATAATATTCTGCCAAATCAGTCAATGAAACAGCTGAATTGAGGGTAAGTTAAGCTCTGATCTTGAATAACTTTTCACTGAGTTGATTTATCAAAAATTGACTTCAGATCTTTTTTGTAGAACGTTAAATTCTCTACAAAAATAATGAATAGGTATTGCAATATGATATATCGTTCATTAGATATATAAATCAAAAGAAATAAAAAACTTTTTTCCTGTGTTATTCTTATGGGAAATCGAAAAGTGCGATGCGGACAACCTAAATATTAATATTAAAGGCTCATATTTTCAGAAGCCTATTTTGGCTTTAAAACGAAACTTGAGTTTGGTTCCGAGGAAAAAATTTTTTTTCTTTTTTGAAACGCCCTAATATATATATATATATATTTTATCGCTTTGTCACTTCCCACTAGTTTAGTGTCTAAAGAAATTAGAGACACATGTTTTGTGTGTTTTACTTTAAGCACTAAAACCAGAATACGTCCCAAAAAAAAACAAATAATGAACATTATAACTCTACGAAAGGATATTACAGTTTGCTTTGATGACCCAAAGATATTCTGATATTTTATTTGAGCTTCATACAATTTTTTTCGTAAATAAAATATAACTTCTCAGTTACCAGCAAATTAACTCAAGTATAGATGGGTATAATAATATTACATTGGAGCTATTTCAAGCAAAGAAACAACATTTAAATACTTTCTAGTCTATGAAAGTAGTTTTTCAGACCATTGTCTGTCGTATCAGGTATGTTTAGCATGGCACGCTATACCTGGTCCTAACTCGTTACTAAAGTAAATAAACTCTTTGCTTAGCATGGCCCGCTATACCTGGTTCTAGTTTGTTAGTAAACTAAATAAACTCATTGCTTAGCATGGCCCGCTGTACCTGGTTCTAGTTCGTTAGTAAAGTAAATAAACTCTTTGTTTAGCATGGCCCGCTATACCTGGTTAGATCTAGCTTGTTAGTAAAGTAAACAACCTCTTTGTTAGCATGGTCCGCTATACCTGGTTCTAGCTCGTTAGTAAAGTAAATAAACTCTTTGCTTAGCATGGCCCGCTATACCTGGTTCTAGTTTGTTAGTAAAGTAAACAAACTCTTTGTTAATATCCCCAATAATAATACTTCAAAAGTTTTATACACATAAGTGTACGAAATCAGAATTTCAAGTAGTTGATAATATAACGCTTGTGTACGTACTGTAAGCTGCACTGGGATATACGTAAGAATCACCAAAGACGAGTGCTTCAGTTGTAATAAGAGCGTAGACAAACACAGTTATCATTATAGCGGGTGTAACTATACTCCAGCAGATACGCCAATAAAATGAAGTCTTCATTCCTAACATGAATTCGATGTCGAGACATAAATTCTCCAGGCCTGAAATGTAAAAGTTAAATTGAAAATACAATATGATATCATAAAATACCATTGATTCAAAATATAACCGATTCTAAAAGTAATTTTCAGTCATTTTTCACTTTCAAGTACGTATACTTTTCAATACGTGTTTAATTTTTTTGCAATAATACCGCTCCTAATAAACAAGGCAACTAATTATATGCATAAACTATCATATCATCATATATTTATGCTTCTTTCCGTAATAATGTATTGTTAATAACATTTCTAATCTATATTTTTATTGAAAAACAAAATATTTATACTCCGAAAATCGTCCATGCCAAACCTTCGACCCATCGAGCTATCGCAAATGACCTAGCCAAATACCTGACCTTACTAAAGATGCTAAAAACAATATTAACTTAAAATTTCCCTGTGAAATTGATTTATTCTTCAGACTAGATTATCATTACATATAAGATTATCATTACATATTATAAGATTATCATTACATATTATAAAACAAAGTCATTTGCCGCGTCTATCTGTTTGTGATAAAGTAATTCACGAGGAAGTTTTATGTATATAATGTGTTAGGTTTTTTTTTAATTATCAGAGCAGGACAACATTTGCTGGGGTCGCTAGTTTACGTAGAAACATGAAGAACCTAAGATCATTTTTCTTTTCTAAATAAATAACGACATTTATTACCCTAATAATAAAAAAGTTTGTATTGACGCAGTAGATGCTATTGTGCTTAGTTAAGAGGCCAGTAGCCGTATTGTAGTGTCGATAGTAACAGCATTGTAACCAAATTAAGCCATTAAATATTGGCTAGGCTAAACAGTAGATAAGGTTTATACCACACTGAATTTAAATAAGGGATGTGGTTGGTGTTGCATGTTACATAAATATTTAAAGCTGTTAGGTTACGAGGCTGACGTTATCAAAATTCTACACTACGGTGATGGGAACCCTTCACATTTCAAGGACTAAACGTTTGTAGACTAGTTTTTTCAATATTATAAATTATTACTAAGATACATTTAGTTATTAGATTAAACAAAAAACGTCTCTATGTCTTACATATTGTAGCTAAAATAAGCATCATAAATTATATAAATCCTTACCGCCATAAACAGGCACTACTACACAAGGGGACATGACCAAAACTTCTTTAGATTTTGTATGAATAAAGGCCGAGTACTTCAGTTGTATTATAATAACAGAATAGAGAAATACGATTATCACGATCTTAGGTGTAAGCATCCTCCATCGTATAGAGGATTAATAAATTAATTTGATTTCTTAGTTTGTACGAAAATTTACTTAGGCCTTTGATTGCTTATAATCAATGGATTTAAATGTAATTACATTTTCAAAATAATGTCTAGTTAACAATACCGTAAATCCAGAAAACGCCAATGGTTTCAGTTATGGCTGCAAAGAGTCTCATAAAAGTACCACCGTAGTAGTCGACCAACTCTAAGATATATTGTCCTCCCTGGAATTATTTAATTAAGTAAATCATTATTATCTATACATATAATAAAAATGAAGTGTCTGTATGTAACAGCGAAATGAAAATTTTTCACTGATTGGATATGAACGTATACACGCGACTGATGACAAAAACGCAATTTTTAAAATTTTTGTCGGTCTGTCTGTTTGTTCCGGGTAATCTTCGAAACGGCTGGACCGATTTTGACGGGAATTTCACTAGCAGATAGCTGAGATTACAGCGGATGACATAGGCTACTAAATTAGACTAAGTGTTGACCGCGGCTTCGTCTGCAATGCTATCTCCAAAACGGATGGAACGATTTTCACAGAACTTTCACCAACAGATACCATAACAAGTAATTTAGTATATTTTAATTTAGACTAGCTGTTAATTGTGGCGTCGCCCACGGTACTATCTCTAAAACGGTTAAATTGATCTTCAAGAAACTTTCATAGGCAGGTAGCTGACTTTATAAAAAGTAATTCAAGTAATTTTAGTTTATATTAGCTGTTAACCGTGGCTTCGCCTGCAGTACTATTTCCAAAACGGTTTACCGATCTTTACGAAACTTTCATTGGCAGATAGCTGAACTTATAAAAAATAATTCAAGCAATTTCAATTTGTACTAGCTCTTAATCGTTGCCTCGCCTGCAGTATTATCTCCAAAACGATTAGATTGATCTTCACGAAACTTCCATTGGCAGATAGCTGAATTTATAAAAAGTAATTCAAGCAATTTTAGTAACAGTGGTTTCGCTCGCAGAACTATCTCCAAAACGGTTAGAAAGATTTTCACGCGACTTTCACTGACAAATAACTGTCTTTATAAAGAATAATTTAAGAAATTTTAGTTTCTACTAGCTATTAACCGTGGTTTCGCCCGCAGTGCTATCTCTGTAACGGTTAGACCAATCTTTACAAGACTTTCTCTGGCAGATAGCTGATTTTATAAAAGTAATTTAGATAATTTTTGTTTATAATAGCTGTTAACCGTGTCTTCGCCCCCAAAAGTTTCTCCAAAAATGTTAGACAGATCTTCACGGGACTTTCATTGGTAGACAGCGAAAATTATAAATAGTAATTGAGGTTATTTTTTTTTAGCCTAGCTGTTACCCACGACTTTGTCCGTAAGAAATTTAGCAAAAATATGTTGTTCACTGAAAACGTGCATATTTACCGCGTTTTAGTATATAAAATTTTATATTATGATTTATATATATGCAAGATTCAAGACGTCACCACATTCATTGTTTATAATTTAATATAATAATTATTATTAGTAATTTTGAAGTTAGAAGAGGTATTTCTAATAAGATATTAAACCATAAACGAATTACTTATTGAAAATATTGGCACATTATATCATTATCTATTTTTAAGTCATTTTTTCATTAGTTCTTTGTACAGTGTAAGTGAGCACTGAGCTAGTTATATGGTTACTTAATGTTCCAAATATGTTGGTTATGATAATCCTCATTAAATACACCGTTAGTATCTATATATCTAATATACACGTTACATGTTACTGTTAGTAGCGTGCGTGTCGTACTTACAATAGTTTTTAAAGAACTTTTCTATAATTGTACATAGTTGCATAATTTAATAATTCTTTAATACAATTTAAAAAAACGCGTGCGGAGCTGCGGGTATAGCTAGTAGTAAATAATTTGGATATTAATACGATAAAGTTTGGTAAAGACTATGTGAATTATGTATTTTCCTAGTTTGTAATTAACGTTAACTCTTATAAGGTAATTAGTTACTTAATATTTATTTTTCGTACGTGTACCGGTTATCTTAATCATACATATTCCTGTAGGTAGTAGTTTCATCAATAGTTATTTGTACGATTTAATTAGTTGTACATAATATTTTTATTTTTTATATCATAGGAGGCAAACGAAAAGGTGGGTCACCTGATTAACACCGTCCATAGACACTTGCAAAACCAGGAGAGCCGCAAGAGCGTTGCCAGTCTGTGTTGGGGTAGGGTCGGAGTGGGGGGAGGAAGGGAAAGGAGAGGATACGTGGGCCTCCGGCGCTTTCACTGACCGATCGAAACGCAACAATGCAAGCACAGTTACTTTACGTCGGTTTTCTGTGAGAGGGTGGTACTACCCTAGGCGAGCCGACTCATTCAATAAAACCAGTAATATCTTCAGCGTGGCTTTACCACTACGAAATTACTCCCATCGACAAAGTAATTTGTGCAAAAAAAAAAACGGCACAAAGTAACTCTTATAATGAACTAACTTTTTCATATATTATTGCTGTTGTTTAGTAATAACTTCCAACGGAACTCAATTATTTAATGTAATCATTATTTAATTAGCCTTTATTCGTATAATAATACTTACAGGCGTGACATAAATGAGCCCAACGAGAAAACCAACAGTGCAAGTCGTAGCAGACATGTAAATCGTGGGCACTCTTGGGAACGCATCCAACATAATCGTGTTTAATGTGGAAAGCAATGCCACTCCTGAACCGACGCCGAGTACTGCCATCATCAGGAAAAATAGCACAGCGAACAGCTATAAAACAATTTAAATTTGAGCAATTTTGATTTGAAAATGCAGGACATAACTTTTTTGGGTGGAACTGAGATTATAATTATGAATTACCTATTTCATTTTTTGTTTCAATTGTTATTTGATTCTATTACAAGGTCGTACTGTAAACGGAAGATTTGGTCTCATGTTTTTCGTTAGTATACCCGTGACAAGCCGGGCCGGGCGGCTAGTTAATAATAATTGTTCCTTACTTGCGGCACGAAAGGTGACTGCGCGATCGCATCAGGATAAGAGATGAAGGCGAGGCTCGTACCGCCACCAGCAATGACCTCACTGACATCATCGTAGTCGAGCTGGTACGCGAGATTACCCAATACACCGAATATAGTAATGCCAGAGATGAGACTTGTAAATGTGTCCAATGTTGTCACAATCATCGAATCTCTGTAATAAGATAACACTAATATTTTTTATATTCACTTTATTTTTGCTATAATATCTCATTCTTACGATTACCACTATAATATTGTATTTAAATATGAACATGCTCCTACATTACAGCTTTAACTAACGTAGACCCATTTTATTTGTAGATATGTAAAACTGGTTTGCAAATAAAGATTGTTTTTATATAGATTTTTTAGGTGGTAGAGCCACGCTGAAGCTATTACTGGCTTCAGTATGAATGGGTTGGCTCGCCCGGGGTAGTACCACCTGAACCACAGAAAACCGACGTGAAGTAACAGTGCTTGCATTGTTGCGTTTCTTTCGGTCAGTGAGAATGCCGAGGCCCTTCTTCTCGTCTCATCCCCCTCTCCTCTTCCCTTCCCCCTCTCTTCTTCTCTTCTTCCCTTCCCCCTCCCCAAAGACAAACTCCCCAGGTGTTGCAAATATCTATGTACGATGATGATCACTTAACATCAGGTGACCCACCTGTTGGTTTGCCTCCTATGATATAAAAAAAGATTATTATTTTTATATATTTACAAGTTTCTTTTCAATATAATATTATGTGGTAGCGATATATTTTGAACAAGGCTGTTCAGTGTCAATATATATGAGAGCTTATTTGGTTAAATTCTATTAATTGCGTAATGCCTCTTTTCAATAATACATAATAAACAAAAATACACAAAAAAACAAACTAAAAAACCTCATAGAATATAAAATTAATTATGTGGTATTAAACACGAACCTGTATACGTTTTGACCGAATTTATTATATGAAGAAAACATAATCAATGTACCGGAACATACGGAAAGTGAGAAAAACACTTGAGTAACTGCCGCATACCAAACCTAAAAATATGATAACCAGTTTAATATAACAAACAGTTTTGTAGAAATATTCATGTAAAAATTGAGTAATAGCTCACTCGAATCTCCAGAATCTTTTCCCATTCTGGTGTTATGAAGAATAATATTCCGTTACCTGCACCAGGTAATGTTACAGCTCTGAAATATGAATTATTGTTTGGTTATACTTATGTATTTCCGTAAAAAGGATTGTAATTAATAAACACTCTGAAACTTGAACAAACAAACAAAATTGAGCCGTCACGGGACGCCTGGCAGATGTAAAACATCAAAAATATTTTGTATAAGTTATATGCCTAAAAGAAGAGATTACAACAGGAATCAACTATGGCATAATGGAAAGATAAAGCATTACAAACTTGTTCTATAAGTAATTACTGTTTAATTATTTTATTACATAAATTTTTATTAAATTCAAAAAATATTTATAAACTAGAAAATGTACTAATAGCCTGGACTAAAAGATATAATTATTAGTATTAGTCTATTTGTTCTTATATCCTAATCGTGTTAATATTATAAATGCTACAGTTATGTTTATTTCTTTGTTACGCTTTCACGCCTTGAGAACTCGACTGATCGTCACGAAATTTTGTATACATGTGGTCAGAGTTTCACAAAAGTACAAGTACCTTTCATTTACAAAAAAATGGATTGATCCTCAGGAATAGATCAAATCCACAATAACGCAAGCGAAGCTTCGAGCAAAAGACAGTAGCTTAAAAATTATATTTTTTTAAATTTGTATTTGAAAAAAATCAAAGATCATAGGATACAAATATGTTCTTAATGAATCCATTTGATACTAGCTTCGCAAGCATTAATATAGATTTGACAATAGTATTTTATTTCTGTTTGAAAGGTACCCCGTATATTTTTCTGTATTTTTAAATAGTTAAAATGATAAAACGTAGCAAACAAATTTACATTCGCGCGAATCTTAATAAGGATTTGATATAACACTTACCTGATCAGTAAAATGAACATAATCACATATGGGAATAAGGCAAGGAAGTACGAAGCTTTTCCTGAGCTTTTCACACCTCGTGCCACGATAACGAAAATGATTATCCATGACGCTAGTAAACACAGTGTAAGATCCCAAATTGGTGCACCTAAAATATTTATTATATTATGAAAAATAACTTATGACACAATGTAAATTAAATGCTATTACCTAATATATAATACCTTTAACCGAGCAAGTCTTGTATATTGTTATATATTCAGGATCCCGGAAACGGCATAATCTAATTCCATGAAACTTTGTATATTGGTAGTTTTGGGGACGATGAATCGATTTAACTAGATTTCATTTATACAAAACTTAACTGAGTTTTTAGGCAATCAAAAATATAGCTAGAATATAAAGGTAAATTTCGCCGCGGCTGTCAAAAAACAATAGCTCAGATGGAAATCGACTGCTTCGTAAATCAATGTAACCCCAGTTCAAATCGGAATGACAGCAAAAGATCTGTTTAAATATTTTTTATTTGTTAAAATAAAGTGCTCGTCTTTTGAGGCAAACCTAACTGTTTATTTTAATAAAAAAAAAAGTTATCAAACAGGTGCTGATATTTGAAGAGATTATTTGCAGAGAGCTATCATGTTGAAACATCATTTAAAGTTTCGAGGATTCGATCCTTACAGAGCACTTCTTATTTAAACGCACTACAATGTTTGGCTAAGTTACTTGAAAATTGAATTAATAATGTACAATAATAAAATGTTCCTTTTACTTTATATTTTTTAAAGTTATAAACGTTCATCAACGAGTTTTATGAAGAGAATATAGAATATGTAGTATATAATAAAATATATAGTTTACATTTATATCATAATATTATCATTCCATATTAGTAAGTGAAACAACTATTTAAAATAATTAATTTTACTCACCGATTCCGTCATCAATGCCATCAGACTGACGCAAAACAGTCCGCCTACAAAAATAAAGTACTGGTTAATAAATGCTTTTATAAAGTAATAGCTATTGCTCGCGGTTTCACGTACATTAGCGTAGATTTGACTTATGGTTCAGTAACTGTTTTTTTTTTAGGGTGAAATGTCTTTTTCGCTGTGACGTGTATAAAAAATCCAATGATGAGCGGTAAATTAGTTAAGGCGTGATAGATGGGGTATGGTTTTAATAGGACCATTTCCTTCAACGAAAATTAAATTTCTTTGTGAGAATAAAACCTACATTATTCGGTACAGTGTCCGAAGTTTCATGACTAAAATTGTATGTGTTGCACAGTGCACTACTGCTTCGAATGGGTGAAAAGTATTATATTCAGTACTAACGGGCTTGGTGCACGTTATCCCGCTCTGATAATTAAAAAAACTGACACATTATATACCTAAATCTTCCTCATGAATTACTTTACCTACTAGTGAAAACCGCTTGGAAATCCGTTCAGTAGGTTTCGAGTTCATCGCGAATAGACAGAATTCTTTGTTTTATATGTTGTGAAAAAAAACTTTTATATTAAAGTTCATTATAATGTGTCTAATCGTTTGGATGACAGTGATGAATTTACAATAAATTTATTTTCTCACTAGCTGACCCGTGCAAATTCGTTTGCACCAAATTGGTTATCACGCGAAAAAATAGTTTTTTTTTCTCTCGTAGCACGGCAAAATGCCTGCACTATGCCTGATGGTAACCACAGTACAATCCAAAAACAATAGCGACCACCGAGTGACACACTATCCATCGCCGGTCGCCACTATCATGCCGGCCTACAGAAAGCTGGATATGCACAGGCTGATCCCGGAACGCGACGCGCAGAAGCGAGTCACTATTACGGATTTTTTCACCATATACATGATGGTTGTGACCAAGACAGGCTGTAAAGCCCTACCACCCCGCAAATAAAACTGATACCCGATTGCAGCCACAACTACCGTTTCCAATTGTGAATCCAAACTATCCACGGATTCACTCAAACATATACCCAGATTACATGTATTTATTTTTTAAATAAGCCTAGTACCCATTCGTAGCCTCATCTACCAGGATCAATTAAAATAAAAACTAACCTACATAAAACTGAATAAACATCTCTACCACTTACTTTATCATAACTATCTTCGACTTGTATTGAAACGTTTTTATACTCCATTGTATTAAATAAAAATATATGAACACCGTATCGAAGCGTCAAACATCGCGCCGAAAGCGTCAAATGTCACTTGCTTGAAACTATTGTCTAAGAGTTATAAGCTGTTTCGAAAGCGTATTTGAAATATATTTCCAATATATTTTTATAAATAATCTCTGTATCACTCACAACATAGTTACATCATACCTATCACCTTCAAAAGTGCGTTGCTTGCGCGATACGGTGACACACAAATATACATCACTGCTACAACACTACACGATCATTCCCACACACGTACACGCTACACGCTTACGCATGAAAGTGGAAGGGTTTACTCTTTTCCCTTATCGAACTGAAAAACTCTCAATTTTCCGATAATAAATATATGCAGGAGTTGTTGAGGCGTTTCAACAACTCATACATATATGAATAATTAGCTAGGTTAGTTAAGATAGGTCGCGATTTTGCATGCAACAGGCAACAGCCAAGCCGAGGTGTGCCGTGCACCCTTGAGCTGGTTGCCAAAATAAAGTCGGCTGAGTGCCTTAAGCGCTCGCCTTAGTAGTCCGGTAACTTATATACGTATATAAGTTATTGAAACATGCATGTGTACCAAGCATGCGTGCCTCAACAACTCCTATATGTATTTTGTGTAGAAAAAATTCCCCTAAACTATATAGGATAGGATAACAAAAAATAAGGGTAGAACTCTTGTGTCACTGTATCGCGTGAGCAGCGTACTCAAGGGCTCCACGCCCAGGGAACAGATCTAGGCTTGAGCCGTTGCCGAGAAGGGCCTAATTTGGTGTGCTGGAGCGAAATTTACTTCCAGACCACGGCGGCGTGTTCTGCGGTTATGCGGGCGTGGGTGAGAACACGCTCTGTTTGAAGAGACAGGCTGGTATTGATCGTTCGCTGACGTGATTGAATCAGGAGGGTCGGTAAAAATGTGTCGCGGTCGTCTTCTATACTGCGCAGCGTTGGGTACGGGTTCATCGTTCGCGGCGGATACCACTAACGGGCTGGGATGATTCGCGGCTTTTTCGAAATAACTACCTGTAAGTGATTTTATATACGCTCAGACAGAAGGCATCTCCAGGTCCTGTGGAGATCCTTATTCCGGACGTACAATGGGGCACCGGTGATTTTACGTAGGTCTCAGTTCTGGAGAACCTGCAACTTTTGAATACGATTTTGCGCATGTGCAAAGACCGAACAACTGTACGTCATAATCGGACGGATGCAAGTTTTATATAAAGCGATTTTATATCTGGGGAATATTTCTTATGACAAAGCAAATGATAGAAATGACCCAACACCATACGGCTTTGTTTCGCACTCTTTCTGTGTGTGAATCGAAATTTAAGTGTTTATCTAAAGTAACACCAAGATATTTCACCTCGCCGGCCCAAGGTATTTCGGTTTTGTATAACCTGATGGTCGACGACGCATATATTTGAGATGGCGTCAATCCCAAGTCATACGTTTACGTTTATCGTTGTATATGGTGGTCAATAATGTTTAATGAAATGAAATTTGTTCTTTGCTATGAAAAAAAATAATTGGTTTGAAATTTATTATTGGAACGAAGTTCCTTACGGCAGGCTTGGAGGAGATAGGGATTTAGCTGCGCGACCGAACTGAAAAAAATGTGATAGTAAAACTGTAACGAAAAGTGCATGGAATAAAACAGTTAAATGAGACGTGCGCAGGCGCGACAGTCGTATACACAACCGAGTAGTGTATAATATCTTTCTCTTTCTCCTTTTTTGTAATTATTTCTATTTCTATGTAATTTTATGTTGTCAAACAAAAATAAAGAGAAATATTTTGTTATTTTAATTGATAATTTGAATTACGATTACATAAAATTGAGCACGATTTTTTTTCCAAATAGTGTCGATTCTACATTAGCCGAAAGAACTTCGTTCCTACCTGGTGTCCCACGACACCACATTCTTTTTTTTATTTATAAAATATATCAGCGGGTATATATATGATTGTTTATAAAAAGTGTGTCTGAATGTTTAATTGCGTTTAAAAGTTACTGAAAAAAATGTTCCTAAACTTATTATTGATTAATCATAAATCAAAATGCCTATTAAAAATACAACGTTAACCCGCTACCAAGTGTCCTAAATTCTGTCTATTGATATATTGATAATTTCTGTAGGTGGTAGAGCCACGCTGAAGCTATTACTGGTTTCAGCATGAATGGATCGGCTCGTTCGGGCTAATACTGCCCTCTTACAAAAAACCGACGTGAAATAACAGTGCTTGCATTGTAATGTTTCGTTCGGTCAGTGAGAGTGCCGGAGGTTCCCTTACCCTCCCCCATATACAGGTTGGAAACGCGCTTGCAAATCCCCTGGTGTTGCTAGTGTCTATAGACGGTGGTGGTCACTAAACATCACGTGACCCACCTGTTCGTTTGCCTCTTATGATATAAAAAAATATATATTGATATATTAAAGAACCAGGTATTCTAAAATTCTTGTTCTTTTAACGTTGCCGGCTCTTGTACTAAGGTGTCGCAAAAAAGTCTAGTTACGTTAACTACAAATTTTTGTTTTTCGTTATCCTGGAGAACCCCTTGCGTTTTATGGGATAAAAAGTATCCAGGATGTAGCCTTGTAATATCAGTTATCACTGTGTTAAATTTCGTTAAAATTGGTTCAGTACTTTCAGAGTAATACGGGTTTAGATTCTAGACTTTAATCCTTTATCCTGGAGAACCCTTTGCGTTTTATGGGACAAAAAGTACATTTGATGTAATCTCGTTAAATTAGGTATCACTATGTCAAGTTTCGTCAAGATAGGTTCAGTACTTTCAGAGTGATGCGTGTGCAAAGGGACAGACAGACAGACAGACAGACAAAAATTGTAAAAAGATTATTTTTGGCTTCTATATCGATAACATAGTCTACTACCCTGATTAAAATTTTCAAAAAATATTTAATGTAGAGATTTCGACTTGTTACAGTTTTATTATAGTATAGATTAATAAGAATTCTAGTGTACTGGATAAAAAATGGTATAAAAACATGGCAAATTTCTACGATAAAGATTTCAACGTGTAGCGTGTAATGTACATTAACATTTAATTTCAAATGGACCTCTTTCGATTTGGCAGCAAAATGTTTTTCTATTTCTATTCCATTAACAATATTCAGAACATTAAAAAAATACTAAACTCAAAAAAGTTGTAAATTTAAAACAGGTATTTTCTCAAATATATATGACTTAAAAAAAAGAATAATGAGCATAATTATTTAATCGTCGTTAAATGTACTTACAGAAAAAAAAAACGTTTTAAAATCTACGATGTATTCCTCGAATGTTTGCCATTTTATTTTTAATTTTTTAGATTCAAGGAAAATCAATTCCGTGAATTATGCCTTCCAACATGGCAAGAGTGGACATTACTATTTTTAATTGATTAAAAATTTCGAAGGTGCTTATTCCAAAACACTACTCTTAATGTTTTTGAGAATTCATAAAGGACCGCAGAGCTTGAAAAGTTCATAAAAAAACGTCGAATGTAGTAATATTTGATTGACATGAACAGAATTACATCAGTAAGAACATAAATATAATGTTGTTGATGTTGATAAATTATTTGTTTCTTACTACTCCTAAAAAAAGCGTTTTGTTTCTTACTACTAAAAGCGTTTGTTCAGAATATGAATATTTTCTTTAGGTGTAGCTCTGTGGCTGATATAATGAAGAATGATCGAATTATTCTAAAATCTTTATTATAATCATTATAAAGTCTTCCTTAATAGACTTCTTGAATGAGTACTGAGACGCAATCCATTACTCTGAATGAAAAAAAAAGTACATTACTGAAAGATTTTCCAAACTGTAAGGTTTTATTGTGTTTGTATTTGAAAAATGAAATTAATATTGAAATATACAATAATATTTCTGGCATTTCTAAGATAACGTTTAGTATAAAAACGTGATAAAAACATTTCTTCGATTGAAGTTATTTCACATTACCGACAATTTATTATCTGATATGCATAAAATTAATACAAATTATATTAGATAACATTATCTTGGCACAAATATCCGAATGGTTTTATATGATAGGTAATAACAATGATAGATAATATCATGTGAAATTAGTATATCGGACCGATAAGGTACTTAACTATAATCTATACCTACACTTAAAAGGAGTAATATCTATAATGAAAAAATAAATCGAAATTTAGGAGTTAATCTCTTTCGTTATGTATCATGAGAAAAGCGTACTCTTCATAGACTATAGACTACATTTGAAAATACTGCAGCCGCGCCTCTTTCTTTCTCGCATTTATGTGTTCCAGCCTTAATTATGTAATTTTAATTATTCATTGTATAAATTTTTAGATGGTAGAGCCACGCTCAAGCTATTACTGGTTTTAGCATGAATGGGTCGACTCGCCCGGGGTTGTACCACACTTTCACAGAAAACAGATGTGAAGTAACGGTGCTTGCATTGTCGCTTTTCATTCGGTCAATGAGAACACCGGAGGTTCAACTTTCCTCACCTTCCCCATCTCCTCTTCCCTTCCCCCCATCTCTCAATACAGGCTGGCAACGCACTTGCGATTCCACATTCCAAGCAAGCAAAAAAATGCAAGTGTCTATGGACGGTGGTGATCACGTAACATAAGGTGACCCAACTGTTCGTTTGCCTCCTATAATATAAGAAAAACCTGATATTAAATGATCACCACCGTTCATAGACACTTGCAACACCAGGGGAGACGCAAGTGCGTTGTGCAACCGTGAACTCATATTAGCCATACGAGGCGTTATAACTTCGTCTTCTACTTCTGCATTCATCAGTTAGCATCCGTTAGCACGGCAGTTTATATAAATATATGCGTAGTATAATATAAAAAACAACTTTCGTTGAGATATCTAGCAAATTTAAAACTCAAGACGGTTTAGTGTTTTTGTTAATACTAATCTTTCATTTTAATCAGCGAATCTTATACTTGAAGTTAATGTATCAAGATAAGGTTTTGTAATTATAATATTCAGAATATAATATATTCTGAATATTACATATATTTGTTAAAAAAATAAACCAGATCGAGTTTCTTGCCGGATCTTCTCGATGACTGGTTGTTTTCTGAACCGGTGGTAGTTTTGATGTTTATAAATTCCTTCTTAGGGCCTGAATTGAATATAGTTATTTTGATTTTATAAAAATGTTCTTACGTAAAATATAACTCAGCACTGCTAATAGGTTCACCGTCTATTGCAGAAGAATTCACAGATTGTCCAGATGGTACGCAGTTTCTCCATTCAGGCTCGCAGACAGCCCAAGGTAACGTTGCATTGAAACTGACTCCGAAGTAATATAAGCAGAGAGCTATTATTGACACATAATATGAGAGTACGTACGCAGCTCCAAGGGATTGAGCGTAACCAGTTCCTGAAATCGAAGAAATATCCTATATTTCTATACGATGGAAAAATTTGCTTCTACATTTCTTGTATTCATGTGTTAGATTATAGGTATGCTAAATAATAAATAACCTATTATAAGGAAGGACCTTGGCTATTAAATATTAATTTATTATACTTAGGATAAGATACACGAGTTCGTAAGTACCTTTATAACTTTGAAGATCCCAAGTAATAGTTTGATAATATTTGTCATATAAAATAATTAACAACGAAGTATTATAACATACCTTTCATTGCTGGAGAGAGAGCCCATATTTTTACACAGTTACTACTGCTGAATTGACCAAGTACCGTTTCTAGAAAGTACATAGGCTTTCCTATAACTAGCAGTACTATTATATATGGTATCAGAAAAGCCCCGCCTCCGTTTTGGTAAGCGACAAATGGGAAACGCCATACATTGCCCAAGCCGACTGATGTAGCGATGCACGACATAAGAAATTCGATTTGGTTATCCCACACGGGACGTTTATGGTTTTTATCCGCATCCTGGAAAATTATTTTGTTGTTTGTTAACCTTTTTAACGTTATTTTTGTTTCAGTTTGCTAGCTTTAACTTCAATTCGTTACCAAGCACCTATCAGTACGATAAAGTAGCTGATGTATTATCATTTCATTTAAATCTGATATCTTCACTTAAAGGAGGTGAGATTTTAATCTAACTCGTGACCATACTACATATATACGAGTACATGGATTATTAAATCGACATTTAATCACAGAAAACACGAGGATTTTATAATCTGCAGTTTATATTAAATGTATCATGATTAGGTGAACACGAGAATTAGACAGATTAAACAATTTTATTTCTACAATAATACTTTGTACGTGTCTTGGAATAATGAATACAGATACAGCTAAGTCTATTAATATTACACAGGGCTAAAATAACTTATTGGAATAAGTAATTCCGCAAGCAAGCAGACAAACTTTATAATAATTCTTTATGATAATATTATAGAGGTATAGATAGTATATTCCTTGGAACATTATAATTAGGAATGCTGTAATAAAAAAAAAACTTATAAAACGATCAATAAATTGAACCTTATTTTATTATCAAACGAAAAATGGTGTACATGTTTTACTAATTCTTGCTAAAACTTTTTATAAGCGCTTGTAAATAATATCATGGAGGCTATAAAATAGCAATAAAACAAAATGAATACTGAGGGGTGATTCAATGACATGATAACAATTTTGATGGATGGGGACGTTGAAACTATAAGTATCTATGTATAGGCCCTGAATAAAATTTTAATTCTGGATATAAATTAAGAAATCATGTAAGTCATTGCCTTGTCTTTGTAGAGAGAGAGAGAGAGAGAGAGAGAGACAAATGACAAAATTATAAATGTAAAGATTGTATTGTAAAACTAATTTACTAGCTGGCCTTAAGATCTTAGTGCTTAGTCAAAACTTTTAAACTCTTAAAATATAAGTGTGTTGAGCACCAGACCTTCGAGGGAGATATTTTATGAAATCGGGATATGATTATTTAGAAAAAGATACAAATAAAATTATGTATTGAAAACATTTTGAATTAACTTATAATACTTACCTCTGAATTTTCAGGCGAATGTATGGAATCTTTAGGTATTTTTTCTGGTGCTGGTGGTGGCGGTAAGTTTACATTTTCAGGAGATGGATCAAATGCCACATTCACTCGATCCCCATTTTCAACCACATTAACTTTGTTTGGATCCTGAATAAGATAGACATTTATAATATTTAGGTATTTTCTAGTATTCAAAATTTTTAATATTCAAAATAATAAATATTACCTACCATTGATAGCAATTACAACTAGGGTATGCGCACACCAACATGCGCTATGAAAGTGAATGTTTCGTAAAAAAATTATACCTAATAAAATATATCAGGAAGATAAATTATACAGATAAATTATATGGTTATCTTGTATATTAGTCAACAATTTAACGATCTATGTCGCATGTCGCAAATAACTTATCATATAGCTGAACAGAAGTTGATATACATTACTATTACGCCAAAAAACGACGTTGTCATTCAACCCGCAAATTCTGCATTGTTTTGAATGCACGCACTATCCAGTAGCACCGATATCTATACTTCTATACTTATATTATAAAGAGGTAAAGTTTGTGAGTTTGTGACGTTGTAGGGGGTAATCTCGGGAACTACTGGTCAGGTTTGAAAAATTCTTTCAATGTTATATAGACTATTTATCGAGGATGGTTATAGGCTCATATCATCACGATAAGACCAATAGGGGCTGAACACATGAATGTTTAAAAAATGGTTTTTTTTTTCCTCTTGAGAGCTTCCGCTGCGTGTTAACGTTTGCCCAAAGTATCTATACCACGCGAACGAAGTCGCGGGCTGAGTCTAGTCAGATATGTACATATTTCCAACATTTTTATTCTTAAATAGGATTACTTTAATAGTACCTATGTAGTCTTATAAATTTTATTAAATATAACTACAGTTTAATTAATTACGTATATTAAAAATAGATATTTATATATTTTAATAACATTAATATAGGTTAAAGATAACAAGGTATATAAATATTTATAACAGTGCCGGGTTAAAGTAAGGAGAAGACAAGAGTTTCAACCTTCTATTACAGGTAAATACCCGCGAATTTGTTTGCATTGTTTATTATTTTACCACTATATATTACAGAATAAAAAATAAGATATCGTGATATTTTTTTAAGGATCAAGTCTCTAACAAGTCAATAAAAAAGAAAATAAAAATCAAAATGTATGCAGTAGTTTTTCGCAATGTGCTCACAACAGCAGACTTCTATCATTCAATTAATACAGAAGATTGTGGAAAATGGGTTTTCTAAATCTTTTATTTTTGCTCTTTTTCTTACCGTATCATACTTACCATCTATCTTATTCATTCATAAGTCACAACTCATTTGTTAATAATTTATAATATGTCAACCTAGGAATAATTATAAATGTTCTTCATAACTACGTATTAATAAATGAAATAACTAAAGCTGTAATATTTTTACACAACTGAGTACCGATTTTTTATTTAATTGTATTATTTATTTTTATTATTGATTATTGTAATGCTTTATCTTTCATTATGCCATATCTGATTCTTGTCGTAATTTGTTCTTTTATGCATATAACTTGTACAAAATAATTTCGATGTTTCACATCTACCAGGGGTCCCGTGACGGCTCAATTTTTGTATTTCAGTTTTATCGTCTCTATTACTGATCAAAACATATACATAAACATAACATACCCGAGTTTGAAAATTAATCACCATGACAGGAGAATTTAAATATGTAAGTGTCGCCACCATAATCGTAATCCATTACATTTATCAGATTTGCTATCGTTAAAAAGATATCCTGAAGATATTGTTGTAATAACTCTAGAAATACGAATAAATTCGGTATTGGTATGTTGCTAAATGGACGCCACGCCTAACATCTTAGTTTACCGATGATATGTCTACATAACCAACAATATACAAGCATGAAAAATCCTGTAAATATTTGTTAAAAATACTTATTGAAGGATGATAAAACGAAATTATTATGTGTTGAAAAATCTTAGGAAAATAAAGATAATTATTTCAATATTACGTCACGCTATATACTAAAATTCTGTTTACTTTAAGATGTACACTTCTTATTTTTTTTTGTCAGGAGATAATTTCAATAATCAACAACGAAGCAGTTTTTTTTTAAACTTTATTTTTGGCAATTAATCTTTCAGACTATTACTGCCATTATCGCGTAGTCAATAATGTTACAAGCGTCGTCCGATCATTTCAATATTAAGCGTCGTGTCAATCAATATTCTGGAGAACCGTTTTGGACGCGCTAGCGAACGCACGTGTCCGATATCTCCTCTGTTCGAGATCTTTTGTTCTCGATTTCATTGTGCTTTGTTTAGTGCTAAGTTGAGTGCAGCTGTGGCACACGTGTACAAAATCTACCTGAGTGAGTGAGACATTCCCTTATTTATATATTTATCCGTTTATTTATATACTCATTTTTCTATTCCTTATTCTTAAATATCTAACCAACTATTATTTATTTGTTTAATTATCTATTTATTTCCTCATATATTTCGTTAATTTTTATCTATTCAGTGATAAAGTAATCTATTGCTGTGCCCCCGTATATATGTAAGTACCTATTTATTATTATTTATCTATTTATTTAACCATTATTTATTTTTGTTATAGTATTTTATTCATATACATGGTCCCCTGTCTCGCCCACTCATTTATTTATTTTGTGCTTTCGCTTTATTTAAACAATCCTCTTGGTCCGGACTCGATATAGTCCCGTAGCTTACCGTTTGGCGTGCCCCCCTGCCCTTAAGGCAGGGAGGTTGGATCGCGGCCCCTCCCTCTCAGTCCACCGCGATGGACACACAAAGATTTGAAAGGTTCTGTCGCAGCCTTCTCGCGCAAGGCGTAGATGAGAAACTATTTAATACCGCTTTAATAGATGCATTGCAGCCCACCGAGGGCACGCAATATGTCGTGAACTTGCCGACCGCGAATTCCTTCGCATCACTCTCGCCGCAATCGCCTCTCGATGCGCGAGACAAGGACCTATTAGAGGCCCCAATATCGAGCTCTAGTTCGGAGTCCGACTCGGAAATGGAGCTAGAAGTAACGGCGTCTGCCGAACCAACCCCGACCGCGACCACGACCGCGATTCCCGCGCCTTCAGCGCAGCTAGACAAGGACGGCTATACGACCGTCTCGTATAACAAAGGACGCCCGGCTAGTCCATTAGAGCAGGGTTCCGCAGGCAAAATTGTCAACATAGAGGGCGCCCGTGTGCCAGCACCAGCTATACCGTCGCGAAAACCGAGCGCGAGTAAATCCAGCTCCGTCTCGCTCTCGCAGGGCTCCGTAGTTAGGAAGCCGCGCCCCCCGCCTCCTGTTACGATTCAGGATAAATCAAAATGGACCGCGATTTCCAACCGACTTAAGACCCTTAAGGTCAATTACACGTCTGTACTTAGCACTCCGGCGGGCATCCGTGTTAAGTGTCCCACCTCCGACGACCATCGCGCTCTTATACGATTCCTTACTGAATCGACGCGTACTTTACTTACGCGTTAGAAGACGAGCGCCTCCTGCGTGTCGTGTTACGCCGTGTCCCGGCCGAAATCTCGGTCGAGGACGTTACCCTCTCCCTTAAGGAGAAAAACTACCCGGTGCGTGAGGTACACCGTATGTATCACCCACGCACCCGCGCTCCTTATAATATGGTTCTCGTTCTCCTCGACCGGTCGCAGGAGGGCATCTTCTCACTCACTTCGGTGTGTGATCTCAATGGGGTCACCGTTGAGCCCCCACGCAAGACCCACATTCCTTCGCAGTGCCATAACTGCCAGAGTTATGGGCACTCCGCGAAGAATTGTCATCTCCGTCCCAGGTGCGTCAAGTGCCTGGGAGACCACGCCACGAAGGAGTGCGAGCGCACTCCTGGCACTCCCGATCCTCCCAGCTGTGTGCTCTGCGGTAACACAACGTCCCCGTCAGGCGAGGCAGGCGCCCAGGGTGCCTCCAGCCACCGCCCGCCCCCCGCCTCCACCTCTCATGTCCGTGGAGGCCTTCCCGGGGCTGCCGGGTGCCTCCCGCGCCCCGGTTGCGCCCGCGCCCACGACCGCACCGCGCTCGCCACCCTCTGTGCCGCGCGCGGCCCAACCCGGGCAGGCCCCTATGGCCCCCTGGGCCCCCCGACCTCAGCCTCAGGCCTCTTTTAGGCCTCAGGCGACTCATGCTCCATCATCTCTCTCAGGTAAATTCGACTGGATGGAGCACTTACTCAGAGAACACGACATTCAGGAGGTTATCACCTTCCATACCATAGTCGAGGTAGAAGAAGGTTGCGGTCTTCTCACCGCTATAGCGCGTTTTCCGGCTATCGGAGCCACAATTCAGCGCCTCGCCCGTTCACCGTCGTTTAAATAAGTTTTAAAATTCACGGGTCTTAATAAAGTAAAACCACGCGGTCTATGTCTCTCGTTTTTCAATGCGAGATCCCTCGGTCACAGCGCGATCTAGTAGCTGACTTTTTGCGCGATAGACAGATTAACGTTTTCCTTATCCAGGAAACGATGTTAAAACCGAGTATGCGTAATCCGAGAATCGCGAATTACTGTATAGTCAGGAACGAACGTATCACCCGCGGGGGTGGCACGTTAATCTATTTTAGGCGTTCGTTGTATTGCATGCCGTTAGATTCGCCCGCGCTAACCAATATGGATGTGTCAGTGTGTAAATTAGGTATGACCGGTCACTCGAATATTATTTTAGTTTCCGCGTATTTGCCACCAAACAAAGAATTGCTAAGATCCGATTTGCAGGTGCTACTTAATTTAGTAGATTCAGTTATTATAGCGGGGGACCTCAATAGCGGGAACGTTATCTGGAATAGTCCGTGTACCTCTCGTAACGGGAGAATACTCGACGAACTAGGTAGGGTTCTCGCTTTTGACGTCATAGCCCCTCCGAAACCCACACACTATCAAGATCATTGCCGACCCACAGTATTAGATATAGCTCTCTTAAAAAATATCACGCTTCCTGTACGCCTCATACAAGTAGTACACGAACTTGATTCAGATCATCGCCCGGTTGTTTTACAGTTAGGTCATAATTCAGACTTCACCCCGCCGTCGGTTAGGGTGGCTGATTACGCGAAACTCGTTCAATATTTTAAAGAAAATCCGTCATCTAGTAGTTTAGACAGGATTCCGGACGTGTTGGTGTCTAAAGCCGACGTGGATTCGGCCATCGATTCACTGGTTGATTACCTCCAGACCGCCGTCAGGGTGACCTCGTAAGAGGTACAAGCGGCGAACGATCGCCGTTTTATACTCCCTGACGACGTGAGAGCATTGATCACAGAAAAGAACACCGCGACTCGAGCTAACGACGATTACCCGTCTGTAGAGAATCGCGATCGTTTACGTTTGTTACGAAAAACAGTCAAGTCTCGTATTTCTGAGATCCGGGGCGACAGGTGGGACAGACTCCTGGAAGATCTCCAGCCGTCTCACCTGTCGTACTGGACTCTAACGCGAACTCTCAAATCAGATATGGTCACTCCAATACCTCCTCTCGACAGAGGCCCCGGGTTGCCTCCCGCGTTCGATAGCATAGATAAAGCGGAATGCCTTGCCGCAAGCTTAGAGAAACAGTGTTCGCCAAACACTGATAACACTGACGCTTTCCATAACGGATTAATCGAATCAGCTGCGGAACATGTACTCGCGTCTCCTCCGGCGGATACCCTAACCGCGATCACTTTCGATGAAGTTGCCGGCGCAATCAAGCGTCTCAAGCCTAGGAAGTCCTCAGGTCCCGATGGGATCAGGAACGAGGTTCTGAAACTCCTTCCTGATCGCATCATAGCTCTATTGGTCTGCATCTTCAATGCGGCTATGTCCCAGGGTCACTTTCCAGCCGTCTGGAAAAAGGCCGTAGTGATAGGTATTCACAAGCCCGGCAAGAAAGCTATGCTTCCCGTTAGCTATCGCCCCATTAGTCTGTTAGATACCTTAGGAAAACTTTACGAGCGGCTCCTTCTGAACCGTCTTCAGTTCTCGATTACAGATTTAAAATTAATACCACCTGAACAGTTCGGATTTCGCGCCGAACACTCTTGCACGAATCAAGTACACCGCCTCACGGAATAATACATTTTCTCTAAATTTAACGCCGATCCGAAACGTAAACCGAAACGCACAATTGCAGTCTTCTTCGATATCGCCAAGGCCTTCGATAAGGTCTGGCACGGAGGGCTCATCCATAAATTATGTAAATCTCGCGTACCCGATAGGTTAATTCATATTATCCGCGATTATCTTACTGATAGGACATTCCGCTTCAGAGTGGATGGTGAACTATCGCTGCCCCACCCGATACGCTCAGGTATACCACAGGGCTCCATACTCGCGCCCACGCTCTTCAATCTGTTCATCAGTGACCTACCTTGGTCTCGGGGGGTCGAGGTAGGTTGTTACGCTGACGATAACGTTATTTACACATCCGGCTGGCGGTCGGACTTTCTTAGGAAGCGCATCGAAAAAGCCGTTCATACTTTCGATGAATGGTTTCGTCGATGGCGCATAGAAATTAATCCCGATAAGAGTGCCGCAATACTCTTCGATCCCACGAAACGCGCTAATAAATTTGAGCCAATCAGGCTATACGGAATCGATATCCCTTGGGTCGAAGAGGTCAAATATCTCGGTGTCACATTAGATAAACAGTCGCCTCCATCCGTTGCTTTGTCATAAGAGTAAGATGTCCCTCAAACACAAGCTCACTTTGTATAAGACGTGTATCCGTCCCATGATGATATATAGCTGCCCCGTTTTTGCGCATATGTCCAGAGATAACTTTCATAAGCTGCAGGTTCTCCAAAATCGTGTTTTACGTAAAGTGACCGATGCTCCGTGGTACATTCAGAGAGTCGATCTCCATAGAGACCTAGAGATCCCTTCTATCTGGGCGTACGTAAAATCACTTACGATTAGTTATTTTGAAAAAGCTGCGAATCATCCCAATCCGTTAGTGGTATCCGCCGCAAACTATGAACCCGTACCTAACGCTGCGCGTTATAAAAGACGTCCGCGATGCATTTTTACCGACCCTCCTGATTTAATCACGTCAGCGAACGATCAGTACCAGCCTGTCCCTCGAAACAGAGCATGCTCACGCCCACGCCCGCGTAACCACAGATCACGCCGCCATGGTCTGGGGGTTAATTTCGCTCCCGCACACCCGATTAGGCCTCCCACGGCAGTGGTTCAAGCCTAGGTTCGATTCCTCGGTAGGGAGCCCTTGAGTGCGTTGCCTGCGCGATACGGTGACACACAAATATACATCACTGCTACAACACTACACGATCACCCCCACACACGTGCACGCCTACACGCTTACACATGAAAGTGGAAGGGTTTACTTTTTTCCCTCATCGAACTGAAAAACTCTCAATTTTCCGATAATAAATATATGGAGGAGTTGTTGAGGCGTGTATGCTTGGTACACATACGTTTCAACAACTCATACATATATGAATAGTTAGCTAGGTTAGCTAAGATAGATCGCGATTTTGCATGCAACAGGCAACAGCCAAGCCGAGGTGTGCCGTGCACCCTTGAGATGGTTGCCAAAATAAAATCGGCTGAGTGCCTTAAGCGCTCGCCTTAGTAGTCCGGTGAAGCTGTTAAGACCTTGCTGGGTCAATAGCGTAGACATTTCGAAAAAAAAAAAAAGAAACAATATTCTAACAAGATGGTGGTCCCTTGTTAGAACTTTCCAGGAAGTTTTTGTGGCATCTCAGAATTTCATGCTTCTTGATATTATTTTCCATTCACTTCACTTATGCACAATAAACTATATTACGTAAAACACCACCAAATTTACAAAATATAGAGTCAATTAACACAAGATTATGAATAAAATATAAAATCCACTACATGACAGACTAAAATCCCGCCAAAAACTCCAAATCGAAGCAATTATAATTCGGTTTTCAGGTGATAGAAACTTGACCATTGTTATTTTATTATGTCACATGTTAACTTGTGTAAAATGATTTTAATTTCTTATAAGGTGGAACTGAGAGAAGGAGAAATCATTACATCTTACATTTTACGATTAGATACTATTAATATACACGCGTACGACGGTATCTTGAATTGCTAGACGATAAAAATGAATTAATAGCAGTCAAAGTGCGATATTCTAGGTAGGTACGTATAATTTTTTTCATGGCCGATTCAGAATTCATTTTGCAATCCAATTTTGATATCAACCAGGTTATGTTGTCATCATAGTTTTAGTATCAACACAAACATATGTAGATTACGATCAACATACATTTATAAACTAGGCTTCAATTAATATTTGACGCAAATTGATAATGACCTAGTAAATTCATAGATATTAAATCGGTATAGTTTAATATGTATATGATAGGAGAATAACAGATAATGATTTTGTTCAATATTTTGATAGTTGTGTGTACTCAAAATATCAGTCCGTTAGAACCGAATCATTACCAGGATTTCAGAATATCATGTTTCAAAACTATTATAATTAATTGTCCGGTATAGAAATTACTGATTTCAGTGTTTCCAAATATTAGAATAGTTATGGTGATAGTCAAATTCTAAACAAAATATATAACAATATAACAAAATATAATATATTCTTCCTTTCCTTTACTAGCTGACTAGGCGATGCTCGCCTTATTCGTGGTGCAATATATGACAATTAAAAATGGTCAATGGAATTAAAAAACTAAGTAACGTAGAAGCATTTATGAAAAATTCCGCTTTTTAAGGTCATAGTTCTATACTCATAGTTTCGTAGTTTAGACGTGAAATCGAAGAAACCATATTTTATTTACAAAAGAAGTTAAATAAATAAGGAAATCATCTACAGCTTAATATAAAATGAGAGTACTGAATAAAAAAAACATTTTTTTTTTGTATATACGTAAATATACCATGTTGTATGTGTACCTATAGTTACATAGCTTCTAATTAAAGTTAATTTCATGTTTTATGTATTTAATGTTAGTTCAAATTAAAATTGTATTTTCGTTAAAACTTCCATTTCAATATTACTCTATCCTTTTTTTTATCATTAAAATATAAATACATATAATTAAATAAACAAAAGATAAAAATATAGCTACATATTAAAAAGTAATTCCTTATTACTATCTAAGTGTTTCCGCGGCATCGCTCATGTGAACTACAAAACTATTGTTGAGCTATTTTACAATATCAACTTTTCGTGGGTTAATTTATATCTAAGTATTTATATTTTAATTTATACTATTACAGGGCCATTTTGTACATACTATTAAAAACAATATATCAAAATTGAATGCCGTGAAGGATTAATGTATTTACCTAATTACGATGACGACATTACTTAATTCGATTGAGATTAATGTTTTGCATGTCACCTTTATTTAAAATTTTAAATTGCTTTGTCATTTAACAGCTCAGACACTATAATTCCAATATATAAATTAGATTAGGACACTACCGAT
The DNA here is from genome assembly GCA_014332785.1 of Antheraea mylitta. Taxonomy (NCBI): domain Eukaryota; kingdom Metazoa; phylum Arthropoda; class Insecta; order Lepidoptera; family Saturniidae; genus Antheraea; species Antheraea mylitta. The sequence continues at coordinate 9,196,270 of JACEII010000009.1, forward strand.
TTACTTAATAATTTCATTAACAATCTCGTACTGTACTGTGATAGATATATACTAGCTGAGATGTACAGGTATATGATGTATCGAAAGTCATTTTATATCAATTTGACGTGTTTGTAACGTATTACGTGACATTTCAAAATCATCCAATTTTAACCATTCATATGATTTTAATTTTTTGAAATTAAGATCTCTGTGGGCGCTTTGTACGGTATTTCTAGCAGGAGATATAGTTATGGTTTCGCGTCATGACATGCTCGTAAAATGTGACTGAGCGTTGGGTTTGTGCGTCATGCGTCAGACTAGAGACGTGTGATATAGCGGCCTGTGTACGTCTAGTATTGATGTTTTTGTATTGAGGTTGTGGTTCCGATTCCGACGCGGCCGGCAACGGTTGTGTCCGCGCTCGGAGCGATATTTCGTGATTATTGTGATACAGTTTATACAGAGTAAAGTGTTCGGCTTTCACCTTGAAGTGCCGATCCGTCTGACGAGGCGCACACGTGCTCCGCAGCTGCGTAACACCTGCGTTCTTTTTCCTGAAATTGAGTGAGACCCTTCCTTTGTATTTATTTATTGCTCTTTTTATTATATTATATTGGTACATTTGTTTGTTTACTCATTAGTTTATCTATTTATTTACGTAGTCCTTTATCCTTTTAGTCGTCATTTCTTTATAACTTTATTTATTTCAATTATTTATTTGTTTAGTTATCCATTTATTTATTTGTTCTATATCTATGCAAATTATTTACCTTGCCTGTCTCGCTCACGTATTTCCTGTATTGCTTCTCTTCTCCTAGTTCATTTTAAACAGCTCTCTTGATCCGCACCCGTGATAGACCTGTAATTATTTGTATGGAAATATGTATGGTACGCTCCGATTTGAAAAATTCTGTTATATAGCTCATGTATCGAGGAACGCTATATATAGGCTATAATTATTATGCTAAGACCAATAAAGGCGGAGCACTAATGAAGAATGTTTCATAATGGTTTTTTTTTCCTTTGGCGAGCGTCCGCTATGTTTTAGCCCAGTCTTTATTCAACGCGGACTGAGTCGCGAGCAGTAGCTAAATAGATTACAATAATCTTAAATCTTTGTTAACGTATTGGTTTTGTTTAAATAACCTTATGAATGGGTTTAAAGGTATAACATATCAACAAAATCATTATTTAAAATCTATATTCGGTCTTTATTTTCGTATCGGTCTTTATTTGAATGTGGTACAATGTCATTATTTACTGAATTGAAAATTCTTTAGAATAAAGCCACTTATCAGTCGTAACTATTAATTATCTTTTATATTTTTTGTTTAAAAAAACAAAAGAGATATAAAAATAAATTATATTTATTTAGGTAAAAAAATATCACACACAAACAAAACTTTTATATATACACAATCTTTTTTAACTCGCAGTACATCTTTGGTTTCTAATAAATACACCGTAAATTATAAATTTTTAATACAATCATTAAATTACTTATTTAGTAAGACAAAACCACCATATTTTTGACAAAATGCTACTAAAGTTGACCAAATTAATATAAAATTGAACACTAAGTTGCCATTAATGGAATTTTATGAGATATTATTTTTATATATGGCTTTGGTTTGCAGCTTTACTCGCTTTAATGCAGATATTGAAAATAAAATACTGTCCATGCTACCCACTGAGAATGCATTTCTATAGATAAAATAATTTGAAAATTAGTTAAGTATTTTTATGAGTTTATCCATTACAAACGAAAAATTAAACGTCTTTGTTTTATAATAATACAATAATAATATAATTCATTTAAGCATATTGTTGTGAAGTTCAATACTTAGTTTGCCAAACATAAGTATCTAATTTACAATTGAAAGAAATATTTAGTCGACAGCTAATTTTTACAACTTCATAAATCCCAGTTTAGTGGTAATATCTATGTTACACTAAAAGAGTTACTAAAAGAATTAGCATCAATATACACAATCAATGTCAAAATATAAAAAGTCACTTCAAAGTACAAGAGTGAAGAAGTTTTTGGCGGGATCTCAGTCTGTCATGTCGTGGATTTTATATTTTATTCATAATCTTGTGTTATTAGACTCTATATTTTGTAAATTTAGTGGTGTTTTGCGTAATATAGTTAGTTTATTGTGCATAAGTGAAGTGAAATGAAATTATGAGATGCCACAAAAACTCCCTGGAAGGTTCTAACAAGGGATCCATCATCTTGTTAGAATATTGACTGACACGACGCTTATTATTGAAATGATTGCACGATGCTTGTAATATTATTGACTACCTGACAATGGCAGTAATAATCTGAATGATTGATTGCCAAAAATAAAGTTAAAAAAAAAAGTACAAGAGAGGTTATTTGGATTATGACAGTATCAAATTTGACAATAAATTAATAATTACTAATATAATCCTAGTTACTATCATCGACTTAATTGTTAATTTAAACTTTATTTCAGATAGGTAAGTTATTTATCGCACATTTACGTAGAAATTAAATATTTATCGTAAATATTAATTACATAGATATTTTAGTAAATCCGTCTCGTCTCCTTACTAAAATCATTACATTATATAAAACATAGTCTCCTACCGCGTCTGTCTGTCTGTATGACTGTTCGCGAAAAAATCAATAACTACTGAACGGATTTTCATGCGGTTTTCATTAGAGGATAAAGTGATTCATGAAGAAGGTTTTAGTATAATTTTTTGTAGAGTCAGGGCGGGACAACGTCTGCTCGGCCCGCTCGTTAGGTCATATAAAACAACGACGTCATTTAGGTATTGTAGCGATGTTAAAGTTCACTGGCACCTTCAGTTCAGTAAGTCTTTTGAAATTATGATTGTTAAAATTTCGAAAAGCTTGTCATACCAATATAATAAAGTGTAATCCTTTCCGAGTCCGTACTCCAATAACATTTAATAGTGATCATAAAATAATAACGCGAGTGTTTCTTTGTGTAAAATCTGTTATCTTTGTATATACATTTCTTTTGTACGTGTGTATGTCACTGAACTCCTCCTAAACGGTTGGACCGATTTTGATGAAATTTTGTGTGCGTTTTCTAGTGGATCCGAGAATAGTTTAGATACACAATTGGACCCGGTAAGTAGCGCTGCAGTTGACTTTTCCTTTTTTTATATCAAGACAGAACAACGTCCACCCGGCCAGCTAGTTTTTTTTATAAATATTATACCTTTAACAGATATAATTCATATACAACCGTTATGGCACAATCTTATAGATACTACACATTTATACCTAATATTTTTATTGTAGACACATTCATTAAACTAACATAATTCTGATAATCTATGACTATAAATATATGGATATTCAACATTTTAAACGTGTGAAATTTCTTAAGGTATCATTAAAATTTAACATGTATCATAGTTATTTATAATCTGCTATAAAAAAATTTACTTTTGAGGAAAGTTCAATAATGTTTTTACCTAATAATAACACTGAATACAAATACAAATTGTTTTTAACTCTCCTGTATTTTGTCTTTGCAACAATGATTTTTTTTAACAACTAGCTTAATCAAAACCTATATAACTATATTTAATAATGAGAGAGTAAGACACAATTATCTCCTTTTGCGATAACAGCCAGTTAAAATGTACACTATATGCATAAACCAAGACACGTTTAAGTTTTCTTGTTTAGCCTCTGCTTCTTCTTTGAAAGCGATCCATTCTCTGCGATCCGATGATAGTCGTGGGCCCCATGAAGCTTTGCTTTGGAACGACTTCTTTAGTGTCTGTGTAGAACATAAATATCGTGAAAATAGCAATATTATATACAACGTATATACATACATTTAGTACCTGTGCGACCGAGCCTACCTCGGTTCTTTAAAAAACATTTTTCAATTAAAATAAACTGTTAAAAAATATATTAAAAAATATATCTTTTTTGCTGTAGCTCTGATTCGAACTGGGGTTAAACGGACTTTCGAAGTAGCCGATTTCCATCTGAGCTATTTTTGTTTTGACAACAGCGGTGAAATTTACCTTTATATTCTATCTATATCTTTCATTGCCTGAAAACTTAGAGAAAAAAAGTTTTCTATGAATGAAATCTAACTAGATCGATTTATCGTCCTCGAAACCACCTACATACTAAGTCCCACTGAAATCGCTGACGCCGTCTCCGAGATCCTGAATATATGATAATATAAAAATATACAAGAGTTGCTCGTTTAAAGGTATTGGATTAGATAACATATATCTGTAACCAGGGGACCTAACCAAGTTGCTTATCGACAATCACTAACGCAAATAGAAAACGAAAAAATGTATGGAGATGGCATATCTGAGGGCTATATCACGTGATAAACACTTCGTTTTCTATTTTCGTTAGTGATCGTCGATAAGCAAGTTGAGTAGGCCCCCTGGTGTCAAAATAGCCAATATAAATAACTCTTTTATATTAGAAAAAAAAATTTATTATATAAGTATATTTATATTATTATATAAATTATAATAAATTAGAAAAAATATTAGAAAAAAGAACCAGCATTGATAGTTTACATGTTATCTTTATGTATAAATTTCTTCTGTTTTTGTGTACGTCACTGAACTTCTAAACGGCTGGACCGATTTTATTGAAATCTTGTGTGTGTGTTCTGGTGGATCCGAAAATGGTTTAGATTCAGAATTGGACACGGTAGGTGGTGCAGCGATGAAATTTTAGATTTAAAAAAAAAAATATCAATGCAGGATAACGTCCGCCCGGCCTGCTAGTACATATATATAACACATGGATCTTTATTTACATAATACGAATAGTTTACAAGTATGAATCACTATTATATATTAACACACTTTTTGAATAAGTAGAACAATCTCATTGTCTACTTGAACATACTTTATACTAAGTGCTGCATTATGATTCTCAATTAGCTTACCTGAATAAAATTTCCAGTTTTATATTTATTCATCGTCAAACCTATGAAAATAGGCACTATCAATATTCCCGCGAAGAGCATTATGTATCCGGAAACTGAAATAAAATTAATTAAATCTTAATAATTTGGAAATCATTATATCCGTAATGATATACAGAAAAAACTTTGGGTTAATTTTTTTTTTAAGTAAATCAAGTTTTTCATTACATTGTTGGTGGTAGAGCCACGCTGGAGCTATTACTGGTTTCAACGTGGGTGAAACACCAATGTGAAGTAACAGTGCTTGCATTGTTGCGTTTCGTTCGCTCAGTGAGAGAGCCGGAGGGCTACCTCCCCTCCTTGCCCCTCCCCCTCCACACTTCCCCCAAACAAAGGCTGGCAATGCACTTGTGACTCCCCTGGTGTTGCTAGTGTCTATGGATGGCGGTGATCACTTAACATCATGTAACATAACTGTTTGTTTGCCTTCTTTGCTATAAAAAATGCATATTTTTGATTCACTGTTATCTATAACATGAAAATATAATGAGATTGCAATAAAAACTATTAAAATCAATTAAAAATAAAACTATAAAAACAATTAAATTTTAGTAGCCAGTTTCGGCTATGCTATAAAAATACATATTTACCAAAGACATTTTAAAAAGAAAATGTTTTAGTACGAACCATATCCAGCAGTGGGATAATAATAATAACCGCCAAAAACAAGAGCTTCATAAGATGCGAGAGCGTAAATAAAGACTACAATCATCATAACAGGTGTTATAAGTCCCCAACACATACGCCAATAGAATGATGTTTTTATGCCCAACATAAATTCCAGATCAAGACACATATTTTCCAAACCTAAAAGTTGATAATGAAAATTAATAAAAAAAAAGTACAACAAGATATGCGAATTTAATATCGATAGAGAGTTTTGTTTTATGCCGTGGGCAGATTAAGCAAACAAGGGATGTTTTCCCGAATGCAAATAAACACGAACACTCGTTCGTCTCTCGTTTTGTACCGAGTGCATTTTGGTTCATCAAAGGAAAATAATTGGAGTGGATACACTGCTTTTTTTTTAACTGACTACGCTATTGACCTAGCAAGGTCTTAACAACTTCATCGGACTACTTGTGGATACACTGACAAATGCTAGTTCAACAACAACTGATGACGGTAGGTAGAGAGTGAACGTACAATTACAATTCCAATAGTTCGGTCAAATATTTAATAATTATCTATAATAATATTATAAAGAGGTAAAGATTGTGAGTTTGTGACGTTGTGAGTTTGTGACTTTTTTTTTCTCGAACTGACTACACTAGCACATACCTAGCAAGGTCTTAACAGCTTCACCGGACTACAATGAGTTTGTGAGGTTGTAGGGGGTAATCTCAGGAACTACTGGTCCGATTTGAATAATTCTTTTAACGATATATAGCTTATTTATCGAGAATGGTTATAGGCTATATAACACCACGCTAAGGTAAATAGGAGCGGAGCACCAATGAAGAGTGTTTAAAAATCGGGGTTTTTTTCCTCTTGAGAACTTCCGCTACGTGATAGTGTTAGCCTAAAGTAACTATTCCACGCGAACGAAGTCAACCAGGTTAGGTCCCCCTCGGCAGCCACTCAAGTCTGTTCCCTTGGCGTGGAGCCCTTAAGTGCGCTGCTCGCGCGATACAATCACACAAAATCTTACACCACTGCAACAACATTACACACATCACCCCCACACACGTGCACGCATACACGCTTACACATGAAAGTGGATGGGTTTTGTTTCTTTCCCTTATCGAACTAAAATAGTTTAGAAAATTATCTGATACGAAATATATATAGGAGTTGTTGAGGTATGTATACTTGGTTCACATATATGTTTAAACAACTCATATATGTATGAATAGTTTGCTTAGGTCAGCTCAGATAGTTCGCGAATTGCACATATCAGGCAACAGCCCAAACCGAGGTGTGCCGGCACCCTTGAGCTAGTTGTCAAATAAAATCGGCTGAGTGCCCTAAGCGCTAGCCTTAGTAGTTCGGTGAAGCTGTTAAGACCTTGCTGGGTCATTAGCGTAGTCTTTTCGAGAAAAATGCGAACGAAGTCGCGGGCAGAGGCTAGTTTATGATAAATGATTATGATTATGTAGCAGAGTTGCCTGATATAGATATATCTATATGTTAGTGCACCTACCATAAATCCAGATTACTCCAACAATTTCAGCAATAGCACAGAACAGAACCAAGAAAGTCCCTCCGTAATAATCAACAATCTCCAATATAAACTGGCCACCCTAAAACGATACATTACAATTATAACAAGTATATGTGATTAAATCTATACTAATATTATAAAGCTGAAGAGTTTGTTTGTTTGGTTGAACGCGCTAATCTCAAGAACTACCGGTCCGATTTGAAAGTTTGTTTTAGTGTTAGATAGCTCATTTATCGAGGATAGCTATAGGCTACATATTATCAGGTTAAAACCAATAGGAGCGGAGCACTAATGAAGAATGTCTCAAAATCGGGCCATTTTTAGAGCATCCGCTGCGTGTCAGTGTCAGTATTATATACGTTGCCATGGTAACAGGATAACATTCTATCGGAAATATTATTAGGGTTTATTTTGTGTTCCTGTTCAAAAGTTTATTCTACGTTATTTTTAATTCCAATTTTTATTATAAGTAGTAC
>JACEII010000009.1:9203880-9245879 GCA_014332785.1 Antheraea mylitta
GTAATCTCTGGAATGGCTGGACCTATTTGAACGGTTTTTTTTCTTAGAAATGACTACGCTATGGACGGACTACAAGTAATATTTGAACGGGAATTTTACGGGCAATTAACTAACTAATTAGCTGTTTTATTTTAAATGAGGGTGATACATAGATAGTAGTTTAAAGTTCCAGCTATGTGGCTTATGATAAATCTCATCCCATTCGATACACTATTAGTATTCACATATATAATGTACATATTACCTGTTACTGTAGATGATGTGCGTGTCATACTTACAAATATTTTTGAAAGAGTATTTATTATTGTTATTTACACATCTAATAACAATTTTGAATATATTTAATACATTCAAAAAACGCGTGCGGAGCCGCGGGTAACAGCTAGTCATTAATAAATTTCAAAGATTATTACATAATAAACAATTGTTTTAAAATCTATCTCCATAAATAAATATCAAATGCTGGGTGTATGTAAGTACATCAGTTCGGAGCGGCTTTACGTATTTGTTGTTTCTAATTGTCAAGACAAGGTTTGTATGAAAAAAAACAATGTTTAATTTTTGTAAGGTAAAGTGAAAAAAATGGGTTAAAGTTCTGTATACAAAAAATGTGTATCCTGTATACAAAAAAAAAAAAACACAAAACAGTTGGAAATGATTGACAAAATTGATATATTAAGGGTCATTTATTTATTCTGTACTTAATTAATTTAATTACGTAATCTAACGTTTGTTTTTCTGTGTTATTAGGCTGGAGCGTGCGGTTAGTTTCTAATAACTATACTTATACTAAATGATGTCTTAGAAATATATAATTTAGATCATAAATACTCTATGTGAAATATGAATGTATTATGATTGTACTTACCGGAGTAACATATACCAGTCCAAGTAGGAAACCGCAAGCGCAACTAAAAGCTGATAAATAGGTAACACGCACTTTCGGGAACGAGTCCAATAGCACTGTGTTTATAGTCGAAAGTAGAGCCACCGACGAACCTACTCCGAGTACCGTCATCATCAAAAAGAATAACACTGAGAAAAGCTGCAAACGTAAAATAACACATAAAAATATATTATAAACACTATAAATATATGTGAACGGAAAGGGACATTATAATATACCTTTAAAACTACTAAAATCATTGTACGCGCTTTCGGTATTTTGTTCCAAACCAATACCTTTATTCACTTGCTGCAATACTAACGTACTACGTACAAATTGAGCAATTGCAACGATTAATGATAGTTTTGCAATGGAACAATACTTTTATCCATAGGGTAATTAAAACTGTATTTACCAGATAGTAAAAGTGGCTATATAAAACATGTTATCAGCTACTCTTCTGAAGAATACTTGACACTTGGGTATGGGAACAGGAAAGTGCAGTTTTGTATGTTATTGGAATATTAATAGTTATTATTATTAATAAAGAAATAATAATGAAATGAATATTCGTAGTTCATATTATAATAACATTAGCTGCATTTACACAACTTGTTCTTTCAATCACGATTAGGATGTGCAGAATTGAATACGAAAAGGTGCCCACGAAAACAGTGACACAATACAATGTGTAGTTGCAAGTACTGTGATAACTCTGAAACCGTGAATAGTGACAAAAATAACCGAAAATGCAGTCGTCGGAAACGGCGTAAAGCCTAAAGAAAAATTGTGAAGCTAAAATATCCTATCAGACTTCGTAATTATATATAATAATCATAAACATACAGAGGTACAACAAAATAATCCCAAGGAGGATTGATAAAAGGCAGGCGGCCGATCATAAAAAATAAGCCAAATCATACATCACATACACACAACAAACATGTTGTACCGATCCTACTCAAGCAGGATAAGGATAAGAAGAAGAAGAAGAAGCGTGCCACTACCACCTACACAAATTATCAATATATCAATAGACAGAATTTAGGACACCTGGTCGCTGGTTAACGTTGTACTTTTAATGCGCAATTTGATTTAATTAATTTTGATTTATGAATAAGTTTAGGAACTTTTTTTTTCAGAAACTTTTAAACGCATTTAGAAACATGAATTTATCACAGTCAGACACATTTTTTATAAACAATCATACGCCCGCTGATATATTTTATAAATTAAAATAATAAATTTCCAATCAATTATGTTTTTCCAAAGCAAAGAACAAATTTCATTTTATTAAACATTTCACCATATACAATGAAACAACGATAAACGTAAATATATGCGTCGATAACATACGCTGCTTCAATTATCGTTATCTTTATAGTACAGCCAGTATTGCACTAAACTATAGCTATAGCGAAGTTATTCTATACACATTATTTTTATAGCAATAAATCGGTCAAAATATTGAGTAAGTAACTGTATTAGTCTGAAAGATAAAATTTGTACTGAAAATGTCTTTCAATAATAATTCCATTTTAATAACGTTTCAAAGTTAGGGAAATAAAACATCCTAAAATTATTTAAAAATCAATATTTTTGAAGTAGAGGTCGCCAATCAAAAAGATGGGAAGATGATTTCAAAATAACCTTAGGACCCCTTTGGACAAGAGTGGCGGTACACAGAAAACAATGGAAAGAGTTGGAGGAGGCCTTTGCCATTAGGCACACCGAAATATGTGATATTTTATAGTTTTGTCATCATACTAATGTCAAAAATTTCGGAAAATAAAAGGCTTTATTATTATTATTTAATATTTTTGTCTGTAAAGGTACGATATGCACAAAAAAACGCAACGTTTACCGGCCGCCAGGTAGCTCGGACGTAGTTCGGATGAATATATAAAGCTGGCTTGATTGATTCTTTCCGGTATGACCTCCGCCTATGTAGGCAATTTCGCCAATATCAAGTGTGACAAATACACGTTATGAATTTAATGCCAAATATTCAGTGTAACAACGTAGAATAATCTACAATAGAAACATACCAGCATAGATAAATTACCAAAAGGTGATAGACACTATGTTGTGAGTTGTACAGAGATTATTTAAAAAAATATATGGGAAATATATTTAATATTTGTTTTCGCAACAGTCTCTAACTCTTAGACAATAGTCACAAACAAGTGACAGTTGACGCTTCGACGAGATGTTTGACGCTTCGACGCAGTGTTCATATATTTTTCTTCAATACAATGGAGTATAAAAAGGTTTCAATACAAGTGAAGATAGTTATGACAAAGTTGTAGAGACATTTATTTAGTTCTATGTAGGTTAATTTTTATCCTAATTGAACCTGGTAAATGATGCTACGAACGGGTTCTAGGCTAATTAAAAAAAAATCACATATAATCTGGGTATATGTTTTAGTGAGCCTGTGGATAGTTTGGATTCATAATTGGAAGCGGTAGCTGTGGCTGCAATCGGGTACCAGTTTTATTAAATTTTTTCGCGTTTAAAAACACAATTGAAACCAGTGAAAACCAATTTGGTGCAGACGAAGTTGCACGGGTCAGCTAGCAATATATAAAATGTAAGAATGTAAATGTCTATTTACCTGAGGCAAAAACGTTTTGGAGATAGCATCTGGATACGAAATAAAGGCAAGCCCAGTTCCTCCGGAACCGACGACATTTTCAACTTCTGTGTCGAGCTCGTAAGCCAGGTTTCCGAGAATTCCAAAGATTGTGAAGCCTGACAGCAAACTAGTGAAGGTGTCTAACGTTGTTACAATCATGGAGTCCCTGAGAATCAAAACTTTATTTTTAGTGCGGTATATTTTCATATATATATTATCAATAAATAATCGTAGACTTTACTTTCTATAATAATACTAGCTGTCCGTGCGGACGTCCACCTCCTCTTCTCTCACCTCCTCCCTTCCCACTAACACAGGCTGGCACTGACACTGACTACTTGACAATAACAATATTAATAAGGATAAGGACTATTTTTTTATATATTATTGGAGGCAAAAGAAACAGTGGGTCACCTAATGTTAAGTGATTACCACCGTCCATAGACACTAGTAATACCAAGGGATTCCCAAGTGCATTGCCAGTCTATGCTTAGAGGGAGAAATAAAGGAGGGGAGAAAGGGTAGGAGGTTGAGAGAGTGGAGATGGGAATAGAAGGGGAGGAGAGAGAAGACGGGGAACATGGGCGTCCAGCGTTCTCACTAACAGAACGAAACGCAACAATGCGAGCACTGTTACTTCAAGTCGGTTTTTTGTGAGAGGGTTGTTACTACCCCGGACGAGCCGATCCATTCATACTTCAACCAGTAATATCTTCAGCGAGCTCTAACACTAATACTTAATACTAGTTAGAATTATGTTGGTACCTATAAACATTTTGCCTGAAGCCATTGTATGAAGAGAACATAATGATAGCTCCGGTGCACACGGACAGTGAGAAGAAAACTTGTGTCACTGCTGCGTACCACACCTGTAACGATACATTATTATAACTACTTATATACACTTTTACTCGCTTAAAAACGAAAAACTATCGAAATATAGTCCAAACGCTACAAAAGTTCAGCTGTAAACGATTTTTAAAACGTCTATAAATGAGATTCGTAGGTACTTATTTAATTATGATTAGGGGTAAATCTATAGATACAATAAGAATATAAATCTAACACGCCTGTATTTCGATTTTCGTGAAAAAAAAAATTGTTGTCTTAATAAGTACTAAAATACATTTCAATCAATTCTAGAAACGTCTGTCTGTCTGTTTGTATGAACATGCATCACTGCTAAAGTACTGGGTTCACAATAAAACCTCACTAAGAAAGGTACTTCGAGAGTAACTTAACATTTTTTTCATTAAAATCGGTTCACTCTATCAAAAGTTATTGTAATTTGTATGACGGCTCGAGTTAAGTATGAGAGAATCTTTTTTTTCTCGAACTGACTATGCTAATCACTTAGCAAGGTCTTAACAACTTCACCGGATTACTACGAGAGAAACGTAGTAAACTATACTACAATTAGAAAGCTGAAGCGTTTGTTGCTTGGTTGAACTCCCTAATCTCAAAAAATACTAATCCGATTTGAAAAATTTTGTCAGTGTTAGATAGCTCATTTATCGACGAAGGCTTTAGAGTATATATCATCATGCTAAGACCAACAGGAGCGGAGCAACAATATAGAAGTTTGAAAATCGAGTTTTTTTCTCTTTTGAAAACTTATGCTTAGCCGATACGCTTAGCCCAAAATAATAATTCCACGCGGACGAAGTCGCGGGAAAAATGTAGTATTTTCTATACGTTCTTTGAATCGATGAAGGCTCAGTAGGTAGCGTCCGTTAATACCATATTCATAAACCTAGGTTCGAATCCTTACGAGAGCTTTCAATGAAGGAAAACATTATTTTTTTTATAATACACTGTGCAACGCTTGACCTCAGTCACACCTGTTGGAAAGTGAGGACGCAGCCTAGGATGTAACGTGTTCACGCAGTAAATGCGCATTCACTCTTTTTTGAAGATTGCTACATCATATGCTTCAGGATAAATACGCAGGCAGCGCATTCCACTCCCTCGCGGTTCGCATAATAAATGACGAAGCGAAGCACTTCGTCCGAATGAAAGGTATGTCAACCGCGAATGAATGAAGGACTGTACGGCCTGTGGTAGTCCTGAGATGACATGGTGATGGTGGAATTAGCTGGTACAGATCTCGTGCACATTCCCCATAGTGTAGTCGATAAAATACCACAAAACAAGCGACTCTACGTCGATGTTCAAGTGGTTGCAGTTTGGCTGCTATCAGTGGTTCATGACGAAACCATGGTAGGACATTTTATGAACCTACCTAGCTACTAAACACCTATAAATAAGGTCCGGCAGCTGCATTTCAGATTCAGAGTCTATCTAGGTTTCGCATGTTACCACAACATAGTTTAACATCAAGTAAGATTGTAATTAATCGCTAAAATTAATAGACTATAAAGAAATAATACTTACATCGAGCTCAATGAGCTTGCTCCACTGCGGTGTTATGAAAAACAAAATACCAGTACCGGCACCAGGCAGAATAACAGTACTGAAAAGAGGATTTCATTACTTTTCATACTAAAGTCATATAACTACTTGTACAATTAGTTATTATAATTAATAAGTATTTGTATTTATACCGGATTATGCATAAAGGTGGTTATTTTGCATAAGTATTTTTGTACATATGTGCATTTCTGTTTTTTCCGCGAACAAAAGGGTTCAATAGGTTCCATCTAAGAGATGTTTATTTTTCCCTTAACCATGATATTTATACAAGTCATGTGACATTAATTTATGGTGAAAAGTGATGTGACAATCATTTATGATGAGTTGATTTATATGATGATTTATAAGTGGTAGAGCCACGCTAAAATGATTACTAGTTTCAGCATGAATGGGTCGTCTCACCCGGGGTAGTACCGGCCGACCTACAGAAAACCGACGTGAAGTAACAGTACTTGCATTGTTGTGTTTCGTTCAGTCAGTGAGAGCGATCCCCTCCCCTCCTTTCACTCCCTCCGCTACCATTTCCTCCTCCCTTCCCCGTAAACACAGGTTGGTAAACCACTTGCGACTCCCCTTGTGTTGCTAGTGTCTATGGACAGGAGTCATCACTTAAAATCAGGTAACCCGCCTGATCGTTTGCCTCCCATTATATAAAAAAACTGTAATTAAAAATCAATATCAAAAATCAATTCGAAGGAAAATCTCGTTCATTGATATAACTAAAGAGGTTAAAAATATTTTTGTTTATCTTTGTGAATAATCTATGTAATTTAATTTGAAGATATTGTTTCAACTTGAAATTAGTTATTAATAGTTAAATAGTTTGAATAAATAAATTTAAACTACTCACGTTATAAATAAAATAATCATAACAACGTAGGGGAATAAAGCGAGAAAGTAGGACGCTTTTCCAGAACTCTTAACTCCTTGGGAGACGATCACGAAGATGATTACCCATGTTGCCATTAGACAAAGTGTCAAGTACCAAATAGGAGCACCTGTTGTAAAGAAAATATCAAAAATGTATCTGTTTTTTTTTACTTTGAGAACAAATCAAAGAGAAGGAACAAATTATCTCACGTGATATATACTCATATTTCCAAGACTATTGTCGAGTTCGTCCGTATTTTACTTCGTTAACTTAAATACTTGTACACTTTAATACAAACTATGTAGTTCTATTAATTTGAACCAACCTTTAAATATTATTTTAGAGCATTCTGCTTTAATATACAAATAATATAATAGTATGTTTTAATGTTTGTTCATCATTAATCTTCAAAAGGATTGACAAAATATAATGAAATATAGTACAAAAATTGATAATATCACATAGATATTTTTTACAAAGAATTACTAGTCATTTAAAGACTTGTTCAATTATTATCCAAAAACCTAACAAATACAAAGTAATAATGAATCTAGATTACCATTAGTATATAACGAACAGTAAAGTATTTTATTCAGATTTTATTATTATATCGTCGTAATTATATTAGACACATACATAATAGATACTAACCCAAACCTCCTTCAATTCCATCACTTTGTTGAAGCACGATTCTCCTGGAAACAAAAAAAATATACATTCTATATTAATAATATTTATTACTAAATTAGGAATATTTTTAATAAAAATATCATATACTATTCCTAGAATGCTTAGAGATCATTAATGCGTTTCATCAAAATGTAGTAAAACTAGTTAAAACCCGTAATAATCAAAATATACTACAAAATCACGAGGTTAATTACCTCGTGACATCAAAATCACAGAAAATTTAAATACATTAAAAATAAATAAATAAAACAAAATCATTCCCTGCCGATTTTGCCGCGTGACTGCTCCTGCTTATAATTATTTTTATAATTTCATGGGTGTGCACGTACATAGTTATGATATCTAATTTTCATGCTAAATGAGCGCTAACAAATACTATACAGCAAGACATAAGATATATATATACATTGCAGTATTAGTAATTTGTTATCATAAGCATAACCAAAGTAATGAAATATGTAGTGTTGCTTTATACGAAAACAACAGAATACTTCAATGGTAATCGTAACATATGTTATCTATACTAATATTAATACTAATCTATACTATATATACTAATATTATAAAGAAGTAAAGTTTGTGAGTTTGTGACGTTGTGGTGTTGTGACGTTCTAGGGGGTAATCTCAGGAACTACTGGTCCGATTTGAATAATTCTTTCAGTGTTATATAGCTCATTCATCGAGAATGGTTATAGGCTATATATTATCACGCTAAGACCAATAGGAGCAAAGCACATATGACAAATATTTCAAAATCGGGATGTTTTTTCTTTTGAGAACTGTTACGTGTTAGTGTTCGTGTAACTAAGCCACGCGAACGAAGTCGCGGGCAGAGGCTAGTAATATTATAAAGAGGTAAAGTTTGTGAGTTTGTGACGTTGTAGGGGGTAATATCAGGAACTACTGGTCCGATTGGAAAAAAACTTTCAATGCTATATAACTCATTGAGGATGGTTATAGGCTATATATCATCACGCTAAGACCAATAGGAGTGGAGCACCAATGAAGATTGTTTAAAAATCGTTTTTTTCTGTCTCGTTGGGTGCCTCCGCTGCGTGTTAGCGTTAGCCCAAAGTAACTATTTTCTACGCGAAGTCGCGGGCAGAGACTAGTATTGTAATAAACAAAATTTAACGCAAAACTTTTTGACAAACAAACATATTAATGCCTTTTATTAATGCCATTTGATTAGTTAATTTCTTTATCTACATTATTAAATACCTAAACATGATTGTTTACCTAATTTTTTAATCTAATCCGTGAATGATGTCAATACGTCATAGGCATTTAATTATATTGATAATAATAAATGAAGACTCGACGCATTTACCATTGAACAAGTGAGAGAATTTTTTTAACACAACATAAATTACATTCTGGAATCACATGAATTTATATAGAATTATTAGTGGGTTTGGCAGCCGTTATCCCGCCCTCATAATAAATAAAAACCATGACAATTTGTTCACCTAGACCATCCTTATGAATCACTTTATCCACTAGTGAAAATCGCATGAATATCCGTTCAGTAGTTTTAGAGTTTATCGCGAACAAACAGACAGAGACAAAGGACTTTGTTTAATATTATGTGATGATATAGAAACCAAAACATTTTAATGGTTTGAATAATAAACATCTGAATCATTATTTTCTCTGTAGGTGTGTTTGTATTATCTCTGTTTGTTCTTATAAATTTTCATGTTTTTTAGGTAAATGGGTACGGTACACAATTTCACAGAACTGCACACTTCACTTCAATAATCGCAATGATTCACTGTAAGTAAGGATTGTCCTTAACAGACAGCTTGCTTTACGCGTGTAAATAATATCAGTAACAAAGATTTATTACTTTAATTTAGATATTTACACTTTTTACAAAAAGAACCCATGATTGCCTAAATATATCTATATAATGCTATTTATGCTATGTAATGGACTTACTAAAAGTTATTTTTGGTACAAATCTATATATGTATATAAGCAAAGTTTGTTTTCTTTGTCCGAAGTAAACTCGAAAACTACTAGACCGATCAGGATGAAACCACAACCATTCGACGCGGAATTAATCGTAGATGGTTATAGGCTATATATTTTTCAAATTCTACGAGCCCTTTGTCATGTTTTCTCAATTTGTTTGTTTATTAATTTATTTGCTCCCATAAAACAAAAGACAGGCAATTATCCTTGGTTCATTTGTTTTCTAGCTCATAATGTAAACGTCATTATAATGTCATTCGCCCGACGAAGCCGGCGGGAACGGCTAGTATTAACATAATTACATATTATAAAACAAAGTTCTCTGCTACGTCTATCTGTCTGTTTTTTAGCGATAAACTCAAAAACTACTGAACAGATTTACATGCGGTTATCGCCAGTAGATAAAGTAATTCATGAGAAAGGTTTAGATATATAATTTGTCAAGGTTATTTTTATTATCAGGTCGGGAAAACGTCCGTCCTGCCGACTAGTACACTATAAAATATACACTATAATATCAATTGTTGTAATGCATTACTTACAAAAAATATAGCTCTGCGCTGCTGCTTGCGTTGCTTATATTTCCCACAGGAGAAAGGTTTGGATCAGAGGGCACACAGTTCGTCCATTCAGGTTGACAAATAGACCAAGGCAAAGTTGCTTGGAAACTCATTGCCAGATAGTAAAGACAGAGTCCCACAATTACAACATAGTATGATAAAATGTAACCACAACCTAGAGCTTGAGCATATCCTGTCCCTGTAATTCAAATTGTTTTACAAATTATTCGGAAAATCAGGAAGGTTTTCTTTTTATATTTGAGACATTTACAGAGCGATTTTGTTATATTTATGGGAAGGTTTTATATGTGAAATATTTACGTATCATTCTAAGTGTACGGGCTTGAGTGAATATATATTCGGTAGCGACGTGCAGCGGCCAAAAGCACCTTTCGCGTGCCCTTCAAGACACCTATGTGTTAAAGTTAACGCATCAATTTCAAACGAACGCCGCACGTCCCGCCACGTTCGTCACTTGATTTAAGCGTCCACTCTGGCCGTACACTTACATGACTTGTTGATATAACTATTGTTGGTTTCTAAATAGGCCTTTTTCTTTAATACATTCTCTATAATATAATAATAATATTTCTAAGCAGCACGAAATGAAAACATGAATAATTGCATGTTAAATAACTTTTGCCTGTGGCTTCACTCGTGCTAATATATTTCTCGGGAACAATATTTTTCTCATTGCTCTATGTTTTTTGCTGTACGTCTGACAACGCTTATGCAAAATTTCATGATGATGGATTGAGTTGTTAAGACGTGAAGCGTAACAAACAGACAAACAGATAAAAAACCCTCAATAACTTTCATAACATTAGTAAGGATTTCTTTTTCACATCACAAAATATTTATTTTTCGAAGACTACACAAATTAATTAATTTATCATTATTTATAGTTTATATGTGATAATTTTAATATTATACATATTTAGCTTAATGATTTGTGCTTAAATACCTTTCATTGCTGGAGAAAGTGACCAAACTTTTACTGAGTTTCTCGAACTGAATTGTCCGATAACACATTCTAAGTAGTACATCGGCTTGCCCACGAGAAATAGCACTATTATATAGGGAATGAGGAAAGCTCCGCCACCATTCTGGTAGGCGACAAATGGAAATCGCCACACGTTGCCTAAACCTACTGACGTAGCGATGCACGACATAAGGAACTCAATTTGATTGGTCCATACCATACGTCCATTTTCAAGTTCGTCGTCCTGAAATATAAAAATTATGTATAGCAAAATTATTATCTTTAATGGAAAAATAATTTATATTTGTAAGTACTGGTCTCTTTTCAGAATATATTTAATCATTTCTATCAATTCAATCCATAATTATTCAGATACGCACGTTGGATTATAGCGATTAAATTATAAAGGCAATAATATTTATTATAAAGGTTATAAAATGTGTGTAGTTCGCAATTTCAACTGTACTTGTTGTCATAAATGCATGAGACCCTGGTACTTGTTTGTTTTGCAGAAGCGTTCTATATGTGACGAGTATCGCTGAGCTCTCATCGTACTGGTTAGGGAGACTATTGTGTATATATATAATATAGACAATTTAATGTGTTATAAAACAAAAGTTCTCATAATATAATTACGACACTCAGTCAACAAGTCTGTTATTCACTCAGAAACGATGATGGCTTAGTCCTAGAATACTCTAGTGTTGTAGTTACGCGAGTCCAAATTATACTTAACATAACCTTCAGTTTTCAATAAGGAAAAACATGGTACTAAGGCTTATAGCATGATCATAGAGTATTTCGTAGCGTTCGCTTGATTAATTAACAATATCAATCAATACTTTTACGTCCTATACTAAAAACGAATGTTTTGTAAAATTAAATAACATGAAGAGATAAACCAGATCGACTTATTTGCCGGTTCTTCTCGATGACTGGGTAGTTTTTCAAATCGGTAGGAATTTTGACGTTCATAACCGCCTTTTCAGGGCCTAACTTGAATAAAGTATGTTTTGATTCTGATTTTAAATTAAAAATCTGTCGCTAAGTAACCATCGAACATTTGTTTCCGAGTTTTATATCTAATCTACCTATAGAAAAAAAGGCTTTCCCTTATTCGCCTTAAAATTAAGTAACATTATGAACTTATTCTTATTTTCAAATATGTGAAAATACAACTTAAGATTATGAATTAACTAAGTAAAGCTACTTTATTTATTGTCTTATTTCATAAATATAACTAAGAGTGACGGCAAAATTCCGGTATAAAATACATTTTTTTGTTAGATAATTACGGAAGACGTTTAGTACACCACAATTTATAGAATCAATTAGTAAGATAAATTAATCACTACAGACTTTTTCACTTCATAGGTTTAGCGTCTGACGATAATCTTATTTGATATTCAGTGACGTTGGGTCCTATAATGGCGGACACGCTAAGTCCAAACAGAGGGGACTGTCTTAAATGTATATACCAAAATACACCATACATACGTGTTGGCAAAACGTCAACTTGAGAATACTAGTCAGACGGGGATTCAAAAATACCCTAGCACCAAACTATTGTTTCACCACTATATGCTTTATTTGTTCGAAAGCTGAGGACTTTTGTAGGATCCGAATGTACATTAGAAAGCGTAATCATTGAGCCATCATCGTTTCTAGGTGTATCTTTATCCATCGTTAAGCGGGTATTCCTATTTCGAGTCAGTTACAGACAGGCTGTTGTTTCAACTAACCATCCATCTAATTAACCATCTTTACATTAAAATCTAAACTCTGACCATTGCAATTTCACCGGCAGTAACGTAATTAAGTACATACGTGTTTTGTAGTTATTTTACATTCAAACCCATTTCAATAATTTTGAACTTAAAATAAATAAATGCTAGATACCTTTTTTTCATCGAAAGGCACTTTAAGTGCTGGTGGAGGCAGTTCGGGTTTAGTCGAGCGTTTTGGTTTCGGCGAGCCTTGTGGATGGGGTAGCTTATCTAAAGGCGGTGCTTCTGGAGAGAAATCGAAGCCCCTATTTACGTGCTGATCGGCCTGAAATGAGTAATTTCTCATGTAACAGTCTGACCTATTAACCTAATTAAAAATAATTAACAAGCATTAATAAATAGATTTTGGCCTATAGGCTACATACATTTAAACTGTCAAAAAATATCGCGTATACGTAAAATGAGTATGGTGACATAGGTTTTCATGATATTTGATAGATAAGTTGTGAGTTCGTTTGGAAAAGCACGTAAAAGCTACTTTATACATTTGATATACGACAACAATCTCATCTTTTTAAAGTAAGATAGTAACATACTAAAGTAAGATGGGGATTGGCTCTCTAGCACAACTGCCTGATCATACTAATAGGTGTTTATTGACAGAAATTAAAGTCATAGTAATAACATAAATTGCAAAGAAAAAACAATTTTTTTGGGAAGAATAATTAATTAATTTGGTAGCAAATACGACAGTAGATAATAAAGTAATTTTCTATTATCGCTTATGACTCTAGTTTAAACTGGTTTATTCCTCAGGATATAGATCTACGAGATACAGCTTTATAGATTGGTATTGATAGGCCAGCAACAAAGGTTGTGTTTGATTCTATCATTGAAATAATATCACACAGAAGAGTTGAATTAAGATTACAGTCTAAATTCCGGAATTTCCATCTAAGTTAATACTACATTTCTGAATTGCGGAAAGCTGCAGTTAGGTATTGCGAATTTTCAATGGTAATAGATGACGCATCTAGAAGCGATGATGGTTCAGTGCTTAGTGTATTTAGACGCCGCATTGATCGCCGTAGGTTCAAATCCATATTATTTGGAGGTTACGGTGATCGACAACTTCGTGAAGAAATCATAGCATGGTGGTAGGGCTTTCTCTATGGTTGCTTGGCTAGCCACTATTCTCATGTCAAAACGCACTTATAGGTGTGTTCAGGTAACTGCAAATGGAAGCCAGTTTCCCATAAGGCTAATCATTTATACCATCTTGGACCATATAATCACTTAACAACGGATGAGATTGTAGGCAGATGTTAAAACATATAAAAGATCTAAAAAAATTGTAGGTGGTAGAGGCACGTTGAAGCTATTACTGGTTTTAGCATGAATCGATCGGCTCGTCCCGAGTACTACCACCCGACCCACAGAAACACCCACGTGAAGTAACAGTGCTTGCATTGTTGCGTTTGTGTCGGTTAGTGAGAGCGCCCGATGCCCACCTCCCTTTCCCCTTCCCCTCCCTCCTCCCACATAAACAATCTGGTAAGTCACTTGTGACTCCCCTGGTATTGCTATTGTCTATGTACGGTGGTGATCACTTAACGTTAACACGCAGCGGAAGCTCTCAAGGGAAAAAAAAATCTCGATTTTGAAACATTTTTCATTGCTGCTCCGCTCCTATTGGTCTTAGCGTGATAATATATAACCTTCCTCAATAAATGAGCTATATAACACTGAAAGAATTTCTCAAATCGGACCAGTAGGTCCTGAGATTACATCCTACGTCACAAACTCACAAACTTTACCTCTTTATAATATTAGTATAGAAGTATAGATATGTATAAAATCACACTTTCTTTGTTCTATTACTATTTATATTTGGTAGTTATAACTCTTGCAAATTAGTAATGTAAACGAATAAATATAGCCACACTGTTCTTTATCTAAATTGACAACATGCAAAGGTTAAATAAAAAATTATAATCTTTTTCATATAAAATGAAACATCATGTTGGTTACTTTTTAAGTGTATAGTAATATTTAATATATTAATATGCCAATTGTTTTTTGAACTGACTACGCTATTGGCCAAGTAAAACCTTAACAGCTTCACCGCACTATCATCAAAAATAACACGGGGAAAAAACAACGGCAGATGATTTAGAAGCGTATAAACACAAACGTGATTATTTTTAATAGCTAAAGGTAATAATGATAACAAACGCCCTTTAATATGCGGTATTAGTCGATAATTAATCTGTTTCTAATACCGCAACTTCCGAGTAAGTAATTAAGTAAATATATGATACTACAGGAGTATTTATTTGTTTTGATAAAATCAGTCAAAAAGACTCACCAGAAAAGATAATAAATAATACTACATGACTATAGAAGAGAACAATGAAAAGCCTTGATAAAATATACTATTTTCTAATTCATATTGTAAAATTGTTCCAAATTAAACTACAATAGCATCAATTTTTAACTACTTGTAATAATGATCTCCTTTTACCATGACAAGGCATCATGAATAATTATAAATACTTGTTACAAATGACAATACGATACTTAACGCTCAACAGAATTTGTATAAATTGAGTTTCCAAGTAGTTTATTCTCGTAGTAGGTATAATTAACTGATGACATAACCTATATTTTAATGTTCTTTACAATTACAATAGTCTGTTGCATGTGTGCGCCTATTTAGTTACAGATATTATAATGCTTAGTTTATTAGATTATTTATTTGATATCAAAGGCATGTTATCAAACACCAAAATATAAAAATACGGAAGCATTACTTTGATTTACTTTGATTGCATTATAAATTAAAAATATATACATGACAATAACCAATTATAAAACAAAGAACTCATTTGTTATTGATTTGGAATGTACATTACTCGAAAGTTACTGATTTGGCTATATATGAATCTAAAAAGACAAGTCCCACGGTTTTATGTTTCGCAACAGAAAATGCTAAATTTAATAGCAAATACACACTATGTATGTATGTATGTAATATTGTTTAACTTTAGCAAAGGAATGATTGCTTCTATTTTGTAGGTAATTTCAAAATTCCCGATGAATAAGTTTATAGAAGCATTTACATTATAGCTCTGATACACTATCTGAATATATTATTCCGAAAAAGACATTTAGTAATTTCTCCTAGGACATGATTAAAGATAAATGGAATTAACTTTTTTATTCGATGTTGTTGTTTAAGTCATATGGAGATTTCATCTAACTAGTGTTTTTAACAAAACGCCGAATATTTTAATGCCGTAAACATAATCGGTGTTATTACAAAACAGTTAGATACGTATTGAATTTAAAAGGTTTCGTACTAAACGCACCGCGCTCGATCGAGGCAAGTTCGCGTTATCTTTTTTTCGCAAATCTAACCTAACCTAAACAAAGCGAGATAAAAGAGCAAGATGCGAACATTCAACAAGCGCGGTGCATTCAAAACATAGCCTATTTAAAGCAAGTATTTAATACGTATTTAACTTTTTTGTAATAACACCGATAATATATCGCAAATAGGTTATTTCATTTTATTTCGTTTTGTATGTTCAGTATTGGAGTTCTTCAATAGTTTGTGTTTCAAGGTTACAATTATGAGGATAATTTGTCAATAATTATTAGAAGGTTGTTTTCTTGTGCAACGATAATTACAAAGCGATTTTTTTTTCAAATACCAAAGATCACAAAGTTATACCTAAATATTCGTTGTATTAATCAAGAGTTGTTCACTATTGTGAACAACTACCTATAATTAAAATCTATATTAGTGATGAGAATAATCTAATCCATATTCCATCATTTGCTTGATAACGAATAATATCACAAAGTGAGATATTGATGAAATATATAAAATACAGTCAAAGTATTATTAAAATGTTGGATTATACCTAACGTTACTTTATTTATAAAGAATGTTAATCATTTTACGACGTTACCCGTTCGCCATATCACACAGGTACAAAAAAGAGTTTTTAATATAAAATACCTACATGTCATCAAAATAATAAAGATTGTTAGCCTATCGCTGACTATCTAGCCAGATAATTTGTAATATCGATCGTATATTTAGTAATTTTAGTTTCCGTTTTGCAATTATTTCGAAATGTTAAATATTCCCTAATAGTTCAATTATTTATAAGATATTATTAGTACAAGTATAGATTATGACTTTTACATAATTCCTATAGCAAACACGATCAAATTATGTTTCATTTTATTCTAAACAACATCCGATATATATAAACATTATTGTACCGTTGTTTATTAAACAATACCTTCTGTTATTTTGCTATTACTCAATCGTAGACTTTATCATAGACAAACTAATGATTAATATTTTCTTTGAAAAATCTATCGTTCGTTATAGATAAAAAGTTATAAAGAAAATATTGTATGTATATTTTTATTGTACAATATGCATTATAATACGGCATAGTTAATACCTACACGAACTGCGTAAAAAATCTGATTTGAATTGGTCGAGATTATTTGGAAAATTTGAATATAAAGTTATTTCAATGCAGATCTTATAAATGTAAATGCGGAATAAACGACTCACCATTGTGTGACACAATTAAACACCTGACAATCTTATCAGTTTTAATTAATAATAATAATAATAAATAATGTCCTGGAATAAGGCGGTGCCACGGCTGCACCGCGCGAGTGAAATATAGCGCGGTTTCTTCGCCGGTTTTATACATTTTCCTATCAACCATTGACGTCGCGCCGTCCTCGCACAATAATTCCTTTTGTAATCTATGATGGCTCTTCTACACGCACAGAAATTATGAGTGATCACTGAATAGGTGCTCAACGTAATGAGCACGAGTAATGTCCGATCAAAATTCGGTAATGTTTACACGCAATGGTCATTTCAGTGATAGCCTTTTTTAAATGACTAGGCTATTGGCCTAATAAGGCCTTAACAGATTCACCGGACTACTTTCACTCACGGCCGAATGTGTTAGACAACTTATGTATGCGCAAATATAGATGAAAGAAAATATACTAATACCATGACTCTAACATATGAGTCGAGTAGTCGAATACACAGACTAATTAAGTACCCATTGTCTTTTCACTGGTTTTTGTTTTTAGATATAATAATAACACTTTACTGACTCAATAGAATTAGGTATACATATTTCATATGAAAAGTTATGTGAAACAGCGTTTGTAATTTATAATGATTACAATTACTTTTAAAGGGGTATTGTTTGAACTCAAGCTTACTACTAACTGAAACTGGAGTTACTGAAAACCGGACCACAGCAGGGGGCATCATTTTTTTCTTTGCGGCGCGTATAAGCTTTTATTAATATTACTATAACGGGCACATAAACCTAGTACGTGGTATGTGATAGAGTTTTGCCTCTCATAAGCGCCTTCCCAGAACTTACATTAATCAAGTATTTTTATTTAGACATTGATTTTGACCAAACATACTTAGCCATAAGTAGAGACAGTAATCATCACATCAGCTTGTATGAGACCCATTGCAGGCCTAGGGGTTCTTCCCGAAGAAAGGTATATGGACTTAATTACTACGGCAGACCATGACGTACCTATTGGTGATTTTAAACTCCGAAAAATCTACAATTCTATGTTTTCCCATATATGGTCTTACTACAAGAACATTTCTCAAGTGCAGGTCACCTCACGATATTCTCCGTCACTGCTAAGCGAATGTTACCGATTTAAATGATCAAAAATATAGGTGAATTCCAAATAATTCTGCGATGAAGTATTTGAATTCCACCAGTCAATTCACTCGACTAAAAATTACATGGATACATTTAAAACGTTGAATAAATATCATTAGAAATGTGTTCAAATTATTTTGACAAGTACTTGTAATGCAGAAATAACTTATCGGTGACGATAATTATTATCCGTATTGACATATCCAAAAAGGCAATATTTTAACCTATTTTACGACTCCATTTATTTCAGAACTTGCATTTTACCCATCTGAGTTTACTTTCTATTATAGGTTCATTTCTCCAATACTACAACATCATTTTAATTATATCTTAAACTAGCTGTACCCGCGGCTCCGCACGCTTATTTTCTATTGTATTAAAGAATTATAAACTTCTGAGACTATGTACAATTATAGAAATACTCTTTAAGAACAATTCGAAGTACGACACGCACGCCACTTACAGTACTATGTAATGTATACAATAGATATATAAATACTAACAATGTACCTTGTGAGGTTTACCATCAGCAACATATTTGGGATTTTAACCCACCATATTACTTTCTCGTGCTCACTTACACTGTCTAAGGAACTAATGAAACAATAACTTAAAATATTATCATAAAGATTTACCTTTATATTACTTTGTCATTATAATTACGATTTTGTGTCTATACAAAAAATAAACGCTTGTTTGTTCTGCAAGAAATTGGGAACTCTTTACGTAATACGTTTATGGTCTAAAATCTTATTAGGAAGACCTCTTCCGTCTTCAAAGTTACTAATAATTATAATATCGAATTATAAACAATTAGTTGATAATTATTTCTCTAATTAAAAATAAAAAATGAGTTAAAATCTTGCTATATTTCATACAGACAAAGTCGCGGGTAACAGCTAGTCTAAAATAGAATAACCTCAACTACTCTTTATAAGGTAAGGTGAAAGTCCCCGGAAAGTCGGTCTAACCTTTTGGAGAAAGTACTGTCGGCAAAGTCATGGTTAACAGCTAGTATACACTAAAATTGCCTGAATTACTTTTTATAAGGTTAGCTATCCGCCAGTGGAAGTCTCATGAAGATTGGTCTAACCGTTTTGGAAATAGTACTGCGAGCAAAGCTACGGTTATTAGCTAGTATAAATTAAAATTGCTTGAAATATTTGTTGTAAGGCCAGCTATCTGCAAGTGAAAGTTTCGCTAAGATCAGTCTGTTTTGGAGATAGCATTGCGGACAAAGTCATGGTTGACAGCTAGTCTAAATTAAAATAGACTGAATTACTTGTTATGATGCCCACTATCTGTTGGTGAAAGTTTCGTGGAAATTAGTCCAACCGTTTTCGAGATTCCATTGCGGACAAAGCCGCGATTAACATTTAGTCTAATTTAAAGTAGTCACCCGCTGTAATTTTAGCTATCTGTCAGTGAAATTCCCATCAAAATCGGTTCAGCCGTTTCGGAGATTACCCGGAACAAACAGACAGACAGACAGAACGACAAAAATTTTAAAAATTGCATTTTTGTTATCAGAAGCGTGTATACTTTCGTACCTAATCAGTGAAAAAATTTTATTATGCTGTTACATACAGACACTTCATTTTTATTATATGTATAGATAAGTAAGCCACTTGTATGAAAGTATACGTAGCAAATCAATACGCAAAGAAATATTAGGGCGTAGGATATCAGATTTCGACAATTTATGCCAATCTCTACTAGCATACAAACTTATCACGGTAAAAGTTATGGTATTACCTGAAAAATACATTGCTTTATCATCAACATATGTCCCACTCCTTCAACCAGACTGTATGTCCTAACATTGATACCATAAACACGGACAAATTAGCTGATAGATAACTAAAAACAAGTACCTATTATATCTTATTAGGTATAATATCTTTTGCTGACGTTCTGATTATCTTTCATTATACGAAATATTAAATTCTTTAGTAAAATTCCTCGCAAATATCTAATATTTTTTTGTATCAATACTGAAACGTTAATTCTCTTAAAATAAAAACGAGAAACAAACATATAATAAAAGGCTAAGGGGCCGTAATGAGTACATTAAATTTTTTAAAGAAAAAATACTCTGGGGACATATATATATATGTACTAGCTGTTACCCGCGGCTCCGCACGCGTTTTTTGAATGTATTAAATAAATGTAAAATTGTTATTAGATGTGTAAATAACAATAATACTCTTTCAAAAATATTTGTAAGTATGACACGCACATCATCTACAGTAACAGGTAATATGTACATTATATATGTGAATACTAATAATGTATCGAATGGGATGAGATTTATCATAAGCCACATACATAGCTGGAACTTTAAACTACTATCTATGTATCAGCCTCATTGCTCACTTACACTATATAAGAAAGTAATGAAAATATTAAGCTATACATTATCGAACAATATGTGTTCAATCTTTTATTGTATAGATATAATATCAGGTATCGTCTGCTGAACTCGCTAGCTTCGCTCGCTAAAACAGCTAATTAGTTGGTTATTTGCCCGTAAAATTTCCGTTCAAATATTACTTGTAGTCCGTTGAAGCTGTTAAGACCTTGCTAGGTTAATAGCGCAATCATTTCTAAGAAAACAAAACCGTTCATATAGGTCCAGCTGTTTCGAAGATTACCCGGAACAAATAAACAAACAGATATATCGACAGAATAAAAAAAAATGTTGATATTTGTAGCACCGCAGATATATGTACTCATCAAAAAGTATTTATTTGAATATTATATACACACGCTTTACTCTTATAATACGTAATACGCAATATATCACAAACCAAAAATTGGAAACAAAACTAACGTAGAATAAACTTTTTGAGGAGTTTTTGACGGGATTTCAGTCAGTGTTATGTAGGGATTTTATATTTTATTCATAATTTTGTATTATTTTACTCTATATTGTGTTAAATTGGCGGCGTTTTATGTAATATGGTTTGTTTATTATGCATGAGTGAAATAAATGAAAACTAATGCCATGGAGCATGTATTCTGTAAACTTGAAATTAAGAAGATAAAAATTTACGAAATATTATATAGAAGATTTGGCGCTTATGTATAGAGAATACATAAGAACTACCTATACTGACAATTTCAGAATTGGCAGTATGGATTAATTCCTTCGCCTGTATTGTGATGGACGAATATTATTACTACTAACCTTTAAGAATATCAGCACAAAATAAACTTTACAAATGTTTCCGACACAAACGTACCACGTATAATTAAAAATTGAAAACAAAACTAACGTAGAACAAACTTTTTGAGTAGGAACACAAAATAAATCATGAAAATATTTCCGATAGAATGTTATCGCGTTACCATGGCAACGCATATAATACTGACATTAACACGCAGCGGAAGCTTAAAAAATAGCCCGTTTTTTTGACATTCTTAATTAGTGCTCAACTCCTGTTGGTTTTAACGTGATGATATGTAGCCTATAGCCATCCTCGATAAATGAGCTATCTAACACTAAAAGAAACTTTTAAATCGGATCTGTAGTTCTTGAGATCATAGCGTTCAACCAAACAAACAAACAAACAAACAAACAAACTCTTCAGCTTTATATATTAGTATAGATTGTATTGGGTATACAATCAAAGACAGAACACATTTCCATAGTTAATAAAATTCTGGCTGTCTGTCTGTCGTTTGTACAAGATTAACACAAAAATTCCTGCCAAGATTTAATACACAATACAATCTTGTGATTAATTGATTAATCACTGTATTATAATTGAAATTTCGAGCAGATGTAGTCGTGGGCACAGCTAGTTCAATATACATACTTTAACTGGAGCTAGTCCGTTGTTACTATTAACTTATAAACGTATAGTATTGACTTTTGTCTTTATTATGTACAGGAAAAAATTCTCCACTACATCTTAAATTAAAATAACTCATTAAAAATGGTTACATCACGTTTAGTTCTTCACGTAGCTTAAAATATTAGCAGTTTGTTGATACTCCTTGTGCTGTAAGTATGATGGAGAATTATTATACCTCGAAGTCTTTAACAGAGCTAGTATATTTTTGGTCAAGGGTTTTAAAATGTGACAGTATTCACAGATATTTGTTTTTCTATACTATTATCTGAATATTTCAGTGATTATCATTTGATGAATATTATAAGAATGTGTAAGGTTCATCAGAAGAGGCCAAAAGTAATGTACTAGGAAAGAACACTTATTTAATTGGTGTTCTTATTATTGTAAGTTATATCAGTCACAATTTTTTTTTAAGTTTATTTTTAGCATTCAATTTTTCAGATTATTACTGCTATTCTCACGTAATTAATAATATTACAGGCGTCGTACGATCATTTCAATATTAAGCGTCGTATGAATCAATATTCTAACAAGATAGTGGATCCCTTCTTAGAACCTTTCAGGGAGTTTCTGTGGCATCTTAGAATTTCATGCTTCGTGGTATTTTTTCCATTCACTTCACTTATGCACAATATACTAATTATATTACGTAAAACACCACCTAATTTACAAAATATAGAGTCAAATAACACAAGATTATGAATAAAATATAAAATCCACTACATGACAGATTAAAACACCGCCAAAAACTCATTCTTTAGATTCTTTATAATTACGAAACCGAAAATTCGCAATTATTTTCACATTTCACAAGCGGATTGTATTGTGCTTACCATCAGGCATAAAACAGACATTTTGCCGTGCTACAATAAAAAAATGCGCCATTACCAAATGACATAATATAAGATCTTAAATTGTACATATTTTATTTGTGGAAGATATCTAATTATTTCTTAACATATAACATCTTTTTGACTAATAAATTTTGTAACAGCATTAGATGATAAACTTTCTTGATGAAAAATTAGATGTTTAACTGCGTTACTTTTTACGTACCGAAAGTAGTTTATGTGAAGAATAAACATCGTAGCCTTTGGTTTTTAGGTCCTTAAGAACATTCTGCGTAGTGCAGCAAAAATGTAATTATTTCTTACGATTTCACTTTGAATGATAAATATCAAAACAATATCTGTAAACGAGTTGGGCATACGATAAGGTTGGAAGACGGAATATAGTTCAGGGCCTTATCGAAGTGATAGCCGAAAGTGAGAAGCCAACTTCAAGAAAAACCACTAACATGAAGAGAATCTTTATAGGAGGATCAGAAGAGTTATGAACTAGGGCGACATCGTCGCGTCGTTCTCTTGCGTAATATAATAGAGAACAGTGAATAAACATAGGTTTATTTAAAAACTAGCAGTGCTCGCGACTTCGTGTGCAACAAACCTTATGTAAAAAACAGCGATTAATAAAGTCGTCTGAATGTATTAAGTCCATCTATATACCTACTTGTCTCTCGTACTTCGCGTCTTGAAAAATACAATAACTTTGTAAAGACCTAACCGATCTTAATGAAAGTAAGACTAAATGCTGCTTAAAGATATGCTTTATAATTTCCTTGAGGAGGTTCTATAATGAACGCAGTATTTTAGCAGCGATGCGTGTTCATACAAACAGACCGACAAATAGACAAACAGCTAGACAAACATTTCAAAAATGATTGAAGCATATTCTATTATTTATTCCTAGACACCTACACCATTTTTTGTCACAAAAATATAAAAGTACAGACACGTTAGGTTTACATTCTTATTAGATGTATAGATAGTTGAGGTTTTGACGTCATGGTAATTATAAAAAAAATATATCAATTGTCTTCCTTATTAGTTATTCCTAATATTTAACAAATATATCGAACCTCTCCCAAACACGTACACTTTTAACCGGAAGGTGATATAGGAAATTAACGGTTCATATTTACAGGTTAAGATGCTTTGTTTCGGTTTGTATGGATAACAAGCCTCTGCTCGCGACTTTGTTCACGTGGAATAATTACTTTCGCAGCATAAGCTTTCAAGAGAAAAAAATCCCCGATTTTGAAACATTCTTCATTAGTGCTCCCCTCCTATTGATTTTAGCATGATGATAACTAATAACCTTCTATAATAACTATAATAACCTTCCTCGATAAATGAGCTATATAGCACTGAAAGGATTTTTCAAATCGGACCAGTAGTTCCTGAGATTACCCCCTAAAACCTCACAAACTTTACCTCTTTATAATATTAGTACCTATAGATAAAATGTAGGTATTATGTTTTGTGCAAATGTATAGTATTTTCATAATACTGTTTAAAATTAAAAAAAAAAAAAAAAAACAATGAGTTATATATCTACGTTATAAATGCTATCTAGTACGACTGAAGATAATTCGTCAAATAAGTGAACAACACAGTTTTCATTACATTTTTTCCTTCCACTGGTGACCTTGTGCCACGTGCTAAAATTTGTGTTATCTAGATTATTTTATCGTATCAGAATATTTAAGTACAAATGACATGTTGATACTATTCAATTAGCGATAGAAAACTACTTCAAGTACTTTAACGAGAAAACCCTTGAAATGACAATAGTTAACTATAATTCTACGTTATCTGAGACTCGATTCATACGTCATTAAACTATTACATACTTGCACTTAGGACCTTGTTTATTTCAACATTTTATACTAAATTGGGATAAGTACCTGTTATCTACAATTATAGAATAAATATCGCTTATATTGTAAAAACATATGTTGTAAAATTGTATTTTTTTAAATACATTAGATACATAAATAAATATTGTAGGTGGTAGAGCCACGCTGAAGCTATTACTGGTTTCAACATGAATGGGTCGGCTCGCTCGGGGTAGTATCACCCTCTCACAGAAAACCGTCGTGAAGTAACTGTGCATTGTTGTGTTGCATTTCGTTCGGTCAATGAGAGTGCCAGAGGACTACCTCCCTCCCCATTCCTTACCTCTCTTCCCCTTCCCCTTCTCCTTACCTCCTATCCCAACAATACATTAGGTTGGCAATACAATGTTGTTGGTGTCTATGGACGGTGGTGATCATTTAACATGAGGTGTAACTCTTCTGTTCGTATGCCTCCTATGATATAAAAAAAGTCCTCTACCTCGTCTGCCTGTTCGTAATAAACTCAAAAACTACTGAACGAATTTTCGTGCGGTTTTCACCAGTAGATAAAGCGATTCACGTGGAATATATAATTTTGTATTAGTATGAGGTGTATATTTATTTATTTCAAAGAAATCTACAGCTATACATTAAAAAATAAAAATGTAAGTACAAGTAAAATGTTAGATTCGCCAACAATGATTTCTATATGTAAATACTTATTTTTACTATTACATGACAACCCATTTTTTTATATATATATATTTAGTAAAACATCTATTATCTAATAAATAACATAACTTTAAGTGAAAAAAGAAAACATTTGAATAAAAATTTAAAACAAAATTTGAAACAAAAACAGCTACCAACAAACACAATTACTTATATAATAATAATATGATCTGCCACTATCCCTCTAAACAAGTACTACTTAAGTGATGTGTGTTAATGTGAGAATCAATATGGATATTGAAAACAATAATTTAGATATCTTTAGGACTCAAGTATGGTCAATAATGCTCTTTGTAACCATCGCTTTAAAAGGTCTACTACGCTCATGAAAAATGTCTTTTTTTTTTTTTTTTTTTACGTGGGGAAATCCCTTGTGGATACCCACCCTCCCGGGGGAGAGGATGGGTTATGTCCGACTTGCACGGACTAAAACCCCACGGTGTACCAACAGACCGTAGTGTTGGGGCGGCAAGGGATCGTGCTAGGCTATTCCCCTTAGATAGCCGCCCCAACGGTCCGCCCGGCGGAAGGTGGCCGCCGAGCTCCTACCTATAGAGAGGCAGCTGGGTACACACCAGCTGCCTCCCCTCGTCCGCCGGACCTGTGCAATGAGGGGATGAGCCCCCGACTACATTCCCTCAGGTCCGGCTACGGTGGCAGAAGGAGTTGGGCAAAATGCCGCCTCCTCCTGCCGGTCGTCCGTTGGCGAAGACGGCCGCTGAGGGGGTCCGCCTCGCGGGCCCTCTCCGCCGCCTCCTTTTGCGAGATGACTTCCTCGCAAAAGGAGGCCACTACTCGCCACGCCTGCTCGCTGCCGAGCATGGACGAAACCACGCTCGGCAGCGACAAATCCTCCCCCACCACCGCCGCCAGAGTGCGGCGCTCCACCTCCCACGCAACACACTCAGAGAGAGTGTGCTGCGCGGTATCCTCCTCAGCGCCGCACTCATGGCAGGCGGTGGTCGGCTCCCTACGAGCGATCCGGTGCAGGTACCATCCGAAACAGCCGTGTCCGGTGAGTACCTGCACCATCCTGAACGTCAGGGAGTCCCACTCCCTCCCAAGCCACTCTCGCAGGACCGGGCGGACGGCGTTGACGCTGTACGTTCCGTAGCGCGCGTCCGCCAGGTCCTGCATCCACCGCTCTACCGCTCCCTCCCGCAACTCCCGTCTCTTATACTCTATCTCCCTGGGAGTCGGAGGCTGACCATTACGTTTCCTCGCCGCCGTGAATTCGTACACGGCGGCGAGAACTCTTGCCTCCAGTTCCCAGGGAAGGGAGCCGGCGAGCGCAAATGCCGCCGCCGAGGACACCGTCCGGTACGCCCGGATCGCCCTCAGTGCCACCGTGCGCTGCGCACTGCGCAGCGCGCGCACGTTGGCGGCACCGAGGGCGTCCGCCCAGACCGGTGCCCCGTAGGCGGCCATCGCCCGCACAACTCCCATAAAGAGTCGTCGGTACCCGGCACCCGGCCCTCCAATATTGGGGAGCAACCGGCCGAGTGCCGACGCTGCCCCCGCGATCCGCGGCCCGAGTCCCACAAAGTGGGGCTCGAACCGCCAGCGCCCGTCCAAGGTGAGGCCCAAGTACTTCATTTGTGCCCCCACCCTGATCCGGGCGCCCTCCACCATTATGTGGGCCCCAGGTGGTGGTCCCCACCGAGGCCCATGAAAAAGTATGGCCTCGGTCTTCTCGAGGGCCACCCTGAGGCCCAACCTCTTTATGCGCCTGATCACGAGGCAAACTTCTTGCGTACGATCCGATACGGGCGCCCCCAAGGATCTCCCTCCACCGTTTGTAGCAGCTCCTCCCATGCCGCTTCCTTCGCCCGGCTGATGGCAGCCTGCAGGATCTTCCTGCACACCTTGTAGCTACCATACAGCCGGGCTTCCTCCTCAGGGTCCCGGTGCCGCCGTCGGCGGCTGCGCCCGAACAGCCGCCTGGCCGCGGAACAGGCCGCCCGAAGATCGGCGAGCTCCGGCGACCACCAGTACACCGCCCGTTTGTTTGGGCGGTGTACGTTCCGTGGCATCGACGCGTCGCAGACCTCCGTGAGGGCACCACGGAGGCGGGCTGCAGACGCGTCGACATCCTCCTGCGGGGGGGCATGGCCCACGCCTGGACGATGGCGGCCTCTTCCGCTAGTTCACGGTTGAGGCGGCTCACCGCCCAGCAGGGGAACGTCGCGCCCCTCCGGGGGCGAGAGCCAATTCCGGCTTGGGAAGTGGAGACCTCGAACCTAATATATCGGTGGTCCGATAGAGTCTCCACCTCCTCAAGCACTCTCCACCCGCGGACACGACGTGCGACAGACGGGGTGGCAAACGAAAGGTCTACCACAGACCCCCCGTTCTGTCGCACGCACGTATGGACGTCTCCTTGGTTGAGGAGGGACAGCCCTACTTCGGCTGCCCACTCCTCAACGGCCATGCCCCTCGGGTCCGTGGTTGCCGCTCCCCAGGTCCTCGATTTAGCGTTGAGATCGCCCACGAGGACCACGGGGAGCGGCGACAGCCGCCTGACAGCTCCCTGCAGGGAGCCGAGGAACACCTCAAACTCTCACAGGGGCTTGTTAGGGGAGAAGTACACCCCCACAATGGCGTACTCTCCCCAGACGGCTGCCACGAACCCGGCACCTCTCTCTCTCACCGCCAGGGGCGAACCTCGTCCGGCCATAATCGCCACGGAGCCATTCCGATCCCCAGCCCACTGCGGCTGGGAGGGAACGTAGTACGGCTCCGCGGCGACCGCGATCTCGATACCCCACTCCGCCACTGACTGCACAAACAAATCCTGTGCAGCGGCGGAGTGGTTGAGGTTCGCCTGGAGGAAGTTGCGTATGGTGTGCTCCATCAGTGATCCATAGCAACTTCCTCCTGCCTGGTGGCGGCCACCCTTAGGCCTGTTCCCATTGCGTGGGGGTCCCTGCCTTTCATGATGGGGGGCCTGCACATGCCGCTCCCCATTACATGCCCAGAGGGCCTCCCGGCATCTGCGCAGATGGCACAATGGGCCGCCTCCGCCCTGCACTCGACCATCTTATGGCCCACAGCGCCGCATCGGTAGCAGGCTTCTCCCCTGCTGATCGAGGAGGGGCCCAAGGCGCGGGTGTGCCCCAAGCCCATGCACTTAAAGCAGTGCATGGGCCTTTCCTCCAGCAGCAGGACGCGCACGACGCTCCACCCGACCAGGAGCTTGCCGGCCTCCACAAGCACCCTGGCCGCCGCCGCGGGAAGCGTCATGTGCACGGCGCCTAGACCCCCCCAATTCCTCTGTATCTCCCCGACCTTAAGGTCCTCCAGCCTGCAGTTGGCCTTTGCTGCCACGACCGTCATTATCTCCGTCCGGGACACCGAATCGTCGAGGCCGACAATTCGAATGTCTGCCTTTTTAGTCGGGATCGCGACCATGGCAACTCCAGCCAACGCCACCTCGAGCTTCTGGGCCAGTTCAGCAGCCTTCTCCTTGCTCTGGCCCGACAGTTCGATTTTCCGGGCTCCTGTAGCCGTCGGCCTCACCCGCACGTCGCCGATACCCATATCGGGCAGGGCGACGTGCTCACGCGCCTTTAGCATTACCTCCCTGTAACCAACCCCCTTACTGGCTGCGGCATCCTGCAAAGTCACGATGACCGCAGCCGATTGGGGGGCGGGAGGTAACTTCTGCCCCGCTGGCTTTGGTGTGGCTCTGGGCGCTGTGGAAACCGCGGTTGAGGCCTTAGGTGTAGCCGCCGGGGCCCTTACGGCCTTCTTCTTTCGGCCCACCACTGTGGACCACGCTACCTCACCATTCTCCACTGCTGAGACCGGTAATGCGGCCCAGTTAATCCCCAATGGGGCGATCACAGGGACCGGGGGCGCATTCGCAACCGGCTTTGCCGCACTAGTCCCTCCACCTTTCTTCTTGTCTCCGGCCAGGGACGGACGAAGGGACGGCTCTGGGGGAAGACGCCTCTCCAGATTCTCCACACGTGCGTTCAGCATGTTGCCGAACGACGTGCGGAGAGTGTCGACCGCCTCGGTGAGGGCCTGCCGCCACTCAGGCTGC
Source organism: Antheraea mylitta (assembly GCA_014332785.1). Lineage (NCBI taxonomy): Eukaryota > Metazoa > Arthropoda > Insecta > Lepidoptera > Saturniidae > Antheraea > Antheraea mylitta. Next base: position 9,233,709 of record JACEII010000009.1, read on the forward strand.
ACAGGTGCCGGCATGGGGGGAGGAGGAGGAGGCATCACCTTTTTGGCACTAGCCTCCCTCCGCCACGCCAGGTTCTCCGCCTCCAAATCTTCGATCCGACGGCGGAGGGTCTTTGACTCCCTTTGGAGTTTGCGGTTCTCCTCCCCTTCCGTGCGGTCCACCAGGGACTCCACCACCTCTTGGAGAGTCCTGGCAGCGTCCTTCAGTGCCTTGATGCACCTGGTACTTATTTTATTGGACTTCTTTGCCGTCTCAAATATACACGCTACGCTTGAGCCGGCAAGAGCCTTAAGACGTTGAGCGTCCAAAGCATATACATCCACTGGGGGTACCTCCTTTAGGGGTACCCCCTCTCTCTCCGAGTCGGAGCTCGGCAAAGAGCCGGCAACCGAGCCGGCAGCCGAAACAGCCGTGGAGCCAGCGGCAGAGCCCGGGACAGACTCTGCAGCGCTCAAAGCGCCAGTCAGGGCCCGGTCAAACGACCCGTCAGCTTCCCCCATTACCCCCAGACCACTCCCTCGCATCCGAGCAGTCCCTCTGCCGCACGAGCTCACTTTAGGAGCCGCACCGTCCTCCACCTCCGTGTCAGAAGAGTCAACAATCTTCCCCGCTCCTCTGACACACCTCACACGAGAGGATTTGGTTACTTTTTTTGCGTTCATGGCTCACTGACCAGACGGCCACACAGTGACCAAGACGCAAAAAACACAAGTCCAAACAACGTGCCAAGTCAAAGAAATAAAAGAAACAGTTCGAGAAAACAATGCCAAGCCAAAAAGAAAGAAATCAACGCCAAAGTCCAAAAAACAAGCCAAGTCGGGTTCGAAACTAGTTCAGCAATCCGTAAGCACGCCAGGTCAGTAAGAAAGATCGAAACAACACCAAGAACCACCCCTACAACAATGCCAAATAAACTATAAACAACGCAGGTAAGCTAATTAAATTCATAAGTTCGCCTACCCCACCGCGATAGATTCTAACAACACGGGGCGAGCGCAAATACGTCCGTCCCGCTAGAATACCGCGCGGACATATATCTCATGAAAAATGTCTATGTCAGATATCTTTTCATTGTATGAGTGGGCGCACCTTATCATTATTGAATTAGAACCATAGTTCGTATTAGTTCTAGGCTCATTAAAGAGCCGTGGCTTTCGAGTGTGTTTGGTGTTAATTCTCAACCCTATATGCTCCACCAAGTTTGAACAATCTATGTTATTGTTTACTATATTTTTTTTTTATTATCAGGTTGGGATATTCTCTCCTGGGCTCGCTAGTTTATAAATATTCGAAATAAGGGAAATTAGCATGGATAAAAGAAACTATTTTTTCTGTACTTAACATGAAAATATCGTTTAAGACGATATATTTTTTGTTTTGGTAAACTTTGAGCTTACTGAAGTTTATATATTACTTATTATAAAGAAAAACCTCTGTCACGTCTGTCTGTTCGTGATAAACTCAAAAACTACTGAACGGATTTTCATGCGCTTTTCACCTGGAGACAGAGTGATTCGTGAGGAAGGTTTAGGTATATATAATTTGTTGACGTTTTTTTATTATCAAGATGGGACAAAGTCTGCCGCGCCCTCTAGTACTTATATATGAATATAGTTGCCCCTTCGTGATTTTTTTCCATTTCTTTATCGGAAATTGTATTGCGTCGTAACGAATTAGCGAGTTATAAAAATCAATTTATAATCTTGTAGGAAATTGGACGATGTTCAAAAAAGAATTGTGGCATGATTTTACACTAAGTCGTTTTAAAGATATTTAAGGCTAACATTCAACCTCAAATGGTATATGATAAATTATATATCCCTGACATAATCACAAAATAATGGCTCAAAAACATAAAAAAATCATAGTTTTCGTGAAGTTTTTAATTGTATTCCACGAGTTAAGAGATAACAAGTTTTATTAATTTTGCTCGATTCAATTAAAAAGCATTGAAAAAGAATTTAAATGTATTTGAAAACGTAATTTAATCGAGGTGATCGTAATGTGTGTTAATATTAAATGCTCAAACTTTACCAGACTGTGTTTGTCATCCTCTTTAATTATATTGTCACGGTAATTAAAGAAAAAAAGAGTTTTTTTTTGACCCACCCTTGTAAACATATATTATACTTAAGATATTTTTGGCAGATGTTTTTAATTACAACCAATATTTTATACCAACATGGAGTACATTAGAAATGGTTATTGCACTATACACTGAGGTCTGAAAAGTAGCCTTGAGGAAAATAGAAGAGTCAGCCTTATCCATTTTAATTTTGACACAATATATTACAATTAGCGAGGATGCTTTGTTTTTTTTTCTCAAACTGACTACGCTATTGACTTAGCAAGGTCTTAACAGCTTCACCGGACTAGTAAGGCGAGCGCTTAAGGCACTTAGCCGATTTTATTTGAGTAATTAGCTCATGGGTGCACGGCACACCTCAGCTTGGGCTGTGGCCCGAGTGTTTTAAAACTGAATTACTCTCATCAAATGTTAACGGTTTCTTATTCTTCTTACAAGATGTAAAACTATAGGCTTAAAAATACGAAACAAAAACACAATTTTAAGTAATTATTTATTTAGATATAGATAATTAAATATATGACACAATACTCTACTAAACAACATTGACAAGAAAATTCAAAAAAGAAATTTCCCTTAAACTGGGAAAGCATCGAAATGAACTCATTCATGTATTAAAAGCCTTTCCATTAACCCTACTTGAAGGACATAAGTGACAATCATTATACATATTATTTCATATTCCATTATGAAAACATGTCGCGTTTATATCTAGTGTTAACAGTTCAACAACAATATAAAAAATATATATATTAAACAAAAAGTTTACATATGAATAGAGACAATAAGGTTATCAAACGATCTGAAATTATTGGTATTACGTTGTTAGACTTTGTCATGACGCTTATTTGAGGTGAGAGTGGCTCGATACTTTGTAGTAGTAACGTATCTATTGCTGCATATGCTTCGTGTACTATCCGCTGGAAACAAATATTAAATCATTGTACTATAATTAATGCATCCAAACGATAATATCAGAAATTTCAAACATAATTCTGCGCGGTCTTCAAACATTCTACCCATTATTTCTCTAATAAATTCAATTCTCCTTGGCAACTATTAGTCATATACTTTAGCAACAGCACACAAAAATGTTATTATAGATATTAAAACGCTTATCGATTGATTACCGATGACTTAGTAATTAATTCTATTCTAAATCTTTAGTTATATATTTAGTTGAGTACTTTTACTTGAAAACACAGTTTCCAATCTAGAAGTTGTAGCTAGAAAATTTTAATAAAAAAATAATGTTATGTTTACAAATAAACTTCATATCGTGACGTATCACGCTACAGTAGAATTTTATATATTTCTTTACTTGTAAGTAAACTCATAATTATTTAAAACATGCTTATATTATGAAATCGATTAAAATATTGAAGAAGAGAGAGGTGTGGATATTTTTTTATTTAGCTGTAGTAATAAATTGGGAAATCGCTGGTCTCAATTATATAACACTGACTGCACGCTCTGGTTTCTTCCCTATACATTACCACTATGTAATGAAATAAAAACTGAATCCCTGAACATCTATCTGTCAATATTTTTGAAGATCTCCCTACTTTCTTCTGTATCAGTGACTCGCATTTAGTAGGTGGTAGAGCCACGCTGAAGCTACTACTGATTTCAGCAAGAATGAGTCGGCTACTACCGCGAGTTGGGGTACTACCGCCTGACCAATAAAAAACTGGCGTGAAGTAACAATGCGAATTGCGTTTCGTTTGGTCAGTGAAAGTGTCGGAGGCCCACCTTCCCTTTCCTCTCCTCCCCCTCCCCACTTCCCCCAACTCCCCTGGTGTTACACGTGTCAATGGACGGCGGTGATCACTAAACACCAGGCGGGCTGCCTGTTCGTTTGCCTCTTATAATAAAAAAAAACACGTTTTGATACGGATTGTTTTTCAAACATCATCTTTATACAGACCTTGACTTGACAGACACAAACAGAATAAGGAAATATTTAGCCAATAGGTGCAATGGTTCTGAAGTGACGCACGTACATACATAAAAAAAAGTATTGTAAATTTTAAGTGTACCTCTGTAATAAGCTTGGTGTTGTACACATCAGCCGGCCGAAACATCATAATGGTGTAAGTATTGTCGATACCCAAATGCCCATCAACCCAGTCTTCTATACCACCTGCATACAACGCTGAAACATTTGCCAGAATATTTATGTATTTTGTTAATTTCTTTAAAGTTTTTCATATACTATCTATATGCGATGAATTATATACATAATAATCAGTTATGAATTGATAAGGAGTATTAAAACGATTATTATAAATTCACACACGCAAAAATTCTGATGTTTGTCCAGCTATGTATGGTCTGCCACCAATACTAAATGCTGCCGATGCCGCCCGAGATGCTCGTTGTCTCTGGAAGTCAATTCATCGGAATTACAATGAAATAGTATTATGATAAATTAAGATCTATTTTCCAAGAGAGTATCAATAAAATCAAAAATCTGTTGTTAGGGAAATTATTAATATTAAGTCATAAAATACTTCTGTAGGTGGTAGAACCACGCTATTACTGGTTTTAGCATGAATGGGTCTGCACACCCATGGGGTAGTTCCATCCTTTCACAGAAAACCGACGTGAAGTAACAGTGCTTGCATTGCGCATTTCGTTCGGTCAGTGAGAGTGCTGGAGGCCCACCTCTTCTACCCTCGCCCATCCCTTCTTCTCTCACCCTTCCCTTCTTCCCTCTCCCTACCCCTTCCCCTAAACACAGGCTGGCAACGCACTTGCGACTCCTCTGGTATTGCAAGTGTCTATGGACGACGGTGTTCAATTAACATCAGGAGACCCATCTGTTCGTTTGCTTCTTTCCTATGACATAAAAAAACTTTATCCAATTTAGGCCCTAAAAAGACAATTATGAACGTTAAAACACTATTACGAATTAGGAAAACAATCGGGTTATCGAGAAGAACCGTCAATAAACTCGATCTGGTTTCATTTTGTCGTATATACTATAGTCACTTTTGCTATACATTAATGTTACAAGCGTTTGCCACTGTCACTGGAATGATTGAATTTGAACATTCAAAACATATTTTAAAATATAAATAACATATAATAATATACACATTATCAATAAAAGGACAACCGATGTCATAAACAACACTTGCCATTAGTCACGTATAAGAATGGAGGCACATATTAGTGCCGACTTCTTTCGTACTTCACTTTAGCTGACAGTCCCAAAGACCTTGTATGTAAAATAATGAAGATAATAAATTAAGTTGTTCTGAGGTAGTCTTCGGGGAAGAAACAACGTTATGATTACATAGCCCTGATGGCTTTTTCTAAGCCGTCCTGGCTAGTTACTAGTTCAAAGTAGAAAATCTGTCGCCAAGCCCCTATAGCTGTGAGAACTAGTCCCTCTATAGGTTTAGTCTGTTTACAATCTTAGACAACATTGTCATCTTATATTAGTTGTGATTGTGGTCAAACTGTAAAGTACAAAAAAATTACGAAGTAAGTACTTACATATATATGATCAAAAGCTCGTTTCTTCCTTGTGTGAGAATATGGATACATTATCCCCTGTGAATTAAAAATACGGTAATTGAAGTTTATGTCAAGGTTATTACAATGTCGCATAGGTGACTGCAATGTCGCCTAGGTCGTTTATATTTCATAAATAAAATAATTTAGATGACAAACTAACAAGAACATCTCCTTCTTTAAAGGTAATGAATGCGAACAGAGTTGTGCGCTGTTCGTGCAGGTAGTTTGTTAATGCACGTGTCTCCGGTTCACTCAGTTGTCTGGTTCCTGCGTATAATTCACCACAAGGATGTTCAGTTCGTAACTCTTCAGCTGGGAGAAGAGAATATATTTTTTAAATAATTTATAGCATTTATTAAATTTGTATGTAGTTACAGAACATATGACCGATGAGAGTTTTTATATAAAGGCAACCGAAATTTAAATATCAATAAGTTTTTATTATGTTACCTGGTATCCACTGATATTCAAAATTCCTATCGAGATTAACCCCATAACAAGGCTTTATAGTGCATCTCAAGCCATAAACTTCACAAGTGTAACATGATTCGCGTCCTTTACACAAATCCCATGCCTGTCGTAAATTCTTTTTCCACTCTCTTCTCTAAAAATATTTACGAAAAATTAATACCATAAAAATACTCTGAACTTGATAATCAGCCTATTATATTTAAATTCACAGTATAAATTAACATTTACATAAAATAACCATAATCTAATTTTAAATATCTTATAGTTTCCCAAAATATATTCTACCTATAACCTTTAATTATTTTAATTAAAAAACTTAGTGCTTAGAAAATAATTACTACTTAAAAACATAATCAAATCCTACTTTTTGCTAGTCTAGGCTAGGCAGTTGCTAGTTGTAAATACGTACGTGAGGAAATTTCATTGCATAGTCATATCCATCTGGATTAAATACAGGAATAATCCAAAAACGGTATTTAGCCAGCAAGTCAGCATGAACTTCGCTGCGTTCGATCAACTGATACAGAACATACATTGCAGCTGCTACCGCATGGTGATCTCTACCTTGAATTCCTGTAAATAATTATATTAGTATAACTAGCTGTGTCCGCCACTTTGTCTATTTGGAACCTTATGTAGAACAGTGATTAATAAAATTATCTGAATGTACTAAGTCCATTTACTTATCTACTTTCCTCTAGTACTTAACTCGACCCGTCATTCAAATTACAGTAACTTTAGATAGAGTGGACCGATTTTATTGAAACAAAGACTAAGTTACTCTTGAGAATATGTTGTATGATCTGATGATTTTATTATAAACGCAGTACTTTAGCAGTGACGCGTATTCATACAAACAGACAGATGTAGGTGGTAGAGCCACGCTGAAGCTATTATTAGTTTCAGCATGAATAGGTCGGCTCACCCGAGGTAGTCCTGCTCTCTCACAGAAAACCGACGTGAATGAAGGACGTAACAATGCTTGCATTGTTGCGTTTCGTTCAGTCAGTGAGAGCGCCGGATGCCCACCACTCGCCCTCCCCCTTCCCACAAACACGGGCTGGCAACGCAATTGAGACTCCCTTGGTGTTGTGTCTATGGACGACGGTGTTTGCTTAACATCAGGTGTCCGTTCGTTTGCCTCCTATGACATAAAAAAAGACAGACAGAAAGACAGACATTTCTAAAAATGATTGAAATGTATTTTATTATTTATTCCCAGACACCTGTAACAATTTATTTCACGAAAATCGAAAAGTACAGACATGTTAGTTTTACATTTTTATTATATGTATAGACTAGCTGTACCCGCAGCTCCACACGCGTTTTTTAAAATTGTATTAAAGAATTATTTAATTATCCGTTATCTGTTGGTGAAAGTTTTGTGGAAATTGATCCATCCGTTTTGGAGATAGCATTGCCGCGGTTAACACGTAGTCTAATTTAGAGAAGCCTATGTCACCCGCAATAATTTCAGCTATCTGCTAGTGGAATTCCCGTAAAAATTGGTTCAGCCGTTTCGGAGATTACCCGGAACAAACAGACAGACAGACAGACCGACAAAAATTTCAAAAATTGCATTATTGTTATCAGTAGCGTGTATACTTTCGTACCTAACCAGTGAACAATTTTTATTATGCTGTTACATACAGACACTTCATTTTTATTATATGTATAGATAAATGTAATCAAAACATTTGAAATACCACCTGCAACAATCATTACGGTTTGTTTAGCTGATAATATCTGACCACTGGTTGGGTCATCTACTATCATCATATAAATAGGATTTTCCATTGTAGTAAAGTTTCCATGACTTATATCTATCCATTTAGCAACCGGGCTCTCTTCTGACCATTGTTTCAGTTGTGTTATTATCTGTAAAAATAATGCCAACATGTAAATCTACTTAAAGTTACTTTTAAATTAACAAAAGATTATTAAACAATATATACCTCTGGTAAAGTACGCGGTGAGTTAAAATTTAACTGTCTAAGTTTAAGCATACTACATATTGGACGTTTGTCTTTTAATTTTTCTTTTGTTGTCTGATTTAAAATATTTACATTCTTAGATACAAGGAGACTATGCTTCGTCGTTTTCTTCTCTGAGTCACTTTCATATTCGTCTATATCATTTTCACCAGAATTTACAAGAATTTCAGGATTAGTTATTTTTCTAGTTTCTGTTTCATTATTAGAGAAATCATAGTGTGGTAATCTGTAGGCATCTGGTCCAGTTTTATCAAAATATAAATCACCAATTATAAGTTGATCGTCTTTTTTCTCGATTTCATCACTTTCGTCGTCTTTATAAAATGGGTTATTATAAGACGTATCCAACATTTTTTCGTTCGTCTTTTCTGATTCTTTACTAATATCAGATTCAACAAGTACTGTTCGAATAGAGGGTACCACAAGCTCATTAGAACTACTAAATTCAAACTCATCTGTCGATGTTGGCTTGGGCTCAAGTAATTCTACAGAAGTAGTTCGAGTTAAATATGTATCCGTTAGTGTCGCATCATCTTCTATAAAAGATTGGATTTCTTCAAAACTAGAGCTCGTTCGTGTCGGAATAACTATATCTTTGAGAGATGTAGTTCGGAATGGAATATCAAATGTTTTGTACAGTATCTTAAATGGTAAAAAATACATATTAATATATGAAACTATAGAGGCGATTTAAGTAATAAACATACATACCTGAGAATCCTTAAAAGGGGGTCTCAAGGGAGAATGTGTAGTAACCCTTTGAGTAAAAGCTACTGCAGTAATAGGAGCATACTGTGCCAAAATCTGTGGTGTTCGCCGTAAAAACTGTGGACTAGCAGGTGGACTATCATCTCGTTGATAATTTTGTACCCTGCCATGTCCCACTTAAGGAAAATACAAGTTAAAGAATTTCATTAAAAATAAAAGAATAAATGAAATGACATACGGTTATTACCTTGTGGTTTTATCGGGTATAAATTATTGACAGATTTCGGATGTGGTGGTGATTGTAAGTGGAGGTCTCCAACTAAAGTCGTTACAACTCCTGTTGTAGGTGGAACAAAACGAGTATAATCCTTAAGCGACTCGGTTGACGGCGTCAGTATGTGCGAGCGTTGTGGAACTATAACTCCACCAACAATTATTTTTTCTCCAACCTTTGCCCTTGGTTCGATATTGATGGCGGCAATTTTTTTTGCACTTGGAGTTATTATGTCGTCATCTAAAACCTTTACGATGAATTCATGTGTAGTTTCTTCATTTGTTCGCCATCTGGTGTATTCTGGATTCTCATAGTTTCTTTTGATACGTAACACTAAATTTGATAAATTAATATATCTATCTTTAATATATCATTGAATTGGAATGAAAATTAATTCACATTTTCATAGCATTATAGAAATTAATATATTTTCACTTACATGTAGTAGGAAACACAGGATACAAATCATAATTTGATAAATTAGATAAAGAATTACAAAATATTATTTGTGAAATACCTAAAATTATCAAAACTATCAAAGTTATCATAGTAACAATATGATTTTCATTATATTTTGACATTGCATGATGTAGGTTGTTGACAAGTCAACAACAAGAAGCTTCTCTTCTGTATGACAGTATATTATATATGTCGTATGTAAACCAAAAACAATCAAAACGTAAAGGATGTAGCTTCGAGATAGGCTTTTCTTTAAATTTAATTTATCAAAAGAATGTACTCAAAGAAAATTGTTGAGATGTCAATCGCGACATGTTAGTAGTAAGTAGTCATAAAATTATTATAAGGTGCTATTTTTATTAAATAGGTGAAGAATAAAGTTAGTTACCGTAGGATTAGACAATATAACATGTCGGAGATTTTTTATGGTTTTTTTATATGTATGATTCCATAATTAATTATCTTATTGTATTTTATAAGGATTAACCTAAAAAATATTTTACTAGAGGATTACAATACTGTGTGTTGTATTTTTGTTGTGTTGCGCGTATGATTTTTTTTATATCGTAGGAGGCAAACGAACAGATGGGTGACCTGATGTTAAGTGATCACCACCATCCATAGACACCAGCAACATCAGAGGAGTCGCCAGTGCGTTACTAGCGTATACCAGTGGGGAAGAGGGGAGGAGGAAAGGGGAGGGAGGGAAGGGAAAGGGGGAGGTGGGCCTCTGGCGTTCTTACTGACCGAACGAAATGCACCAATGCAAGCACTGTTAGTTCACGTCGGTGTTTCTGTGGGTCGGGTGGTACTACCCCGGGCGAGCTGACCCATTCATGCTGAAACCAGTTATAGCTTCAGCGTGACTCTCCCACCAACAATATTAGAGCTACATGTCTACAAAAACCCTACATTATAATATTCTGTAGTATAATGTTTTTAATAATTTAAAAGAGATATGTAACTTAAGACACCTAATAAAATCAATTAACAGTGCATTCCGATTAACTTAGTTGAAATTCTTATACGTTCTCACAGAATTAAATAACACGACATAGCGCTAGAATAAGACAAAGTTCTTGGGCACAGACACAATTTTTTGTTTCGAACTGACTACGCTATTGACCTAGCAAAGTTTTAACAGCTTCACAGGATTACAGAAATATGGCACGTTTTCATTGTAACGTTTACAGGGCGACACGCTGTCTAGAGAGTAAATAATTAAATGTTTATGGAATTAACATGATTAATTCAATACATTTTTAGTTTAATATTGATGCTAATACAGCGTATTAGTCACCTAGAAATGTTCAGACAAGTATAAAATTAGATGTTTTGACTTCATTGTCACAACAGTTAAAAATAATGTCATCCAAAAGAAGATGCTCACCGTTTCTTTAATGCCATAAAGAGAGCTGAAGATGACATGTTTCAACCCTTCTTTAACGTGAAAATTAAGCAACTATTGTACAGTGTCTACACCACTATGTTTAAAGTAAGCGGCAGGTAACAAAAAATGTTACAAATGATATTTATCTTACGATTACATAACATGTTCCTTTATATCAGGCGACATCACGTGATAAGCATGTTAAGAATCTTAATCGTAATCGTCTTTAATGAAAATATCCTCAACAACTATAGACTACGTATCTATATAAAGTCTTTATCTACCTGTGATATATTTTGTTTTATGAAGAAAAATACTTTTGTCACCTCTACAGTACGTCATCTTTTGGTGACGCAAAGAAATCAAGTGCACGGCAGTTTATAAATATATCATATGGGGAAAAACTTGCTACGCAATCTTAAAATTTCTAATCTGTATTTTAGTTTTATTAACAATGTTCTTGCAAATTAAATTATATTTAGTTGGAATTATTTACTTCTTCGGTTGTTTGTTTATGGTCCTGTTTCCACCAAGAAATTTTACTCTGTAAGCAAATAAATTTTAATAGAATCATTCATATAATTAGAAGGATCATCATCGCTTATAAATATTTACATTCGGTACTTTCGTATTAAATGTACCACGCACGCCGACCGCTGCCGCGGCTGTCTCGGGTTATCTTTTTTTACAAGTCTAACCTAACCTAACCTAACTGAGACGAAACTGTTTTGTTTTACTTCAAGATCACAAAGTTGCTATTATAAAAAACGCAGTTTTGTATATGAATTGCTGTGTTTGTTTTACAAGTCTAACTTAGCCGGTTTATTATTCCCACCTTTCCCGTCTTGGTTCGGTTAGGTGGAAAAAAATAACGCAAAACGGCCGCGACAGCGGTCGAGCGCGGTGCTTTTAATACGAAATTACCTTGCATTCTTTATTATAATGTACCTATTTTTATCAATATATTTCTTACGCAAATTGTTGAAACAATTTTTTCAATTCGTAATTCAAACTATTATCTTATTTTAGATCAGGCGCTAAAATACATGCAATGAAGAGTACTGAGAGCTTTTTAAATTACAAAGAATATATTAATTACAAGAGTCTTATAACAATAACAAAAACATTAGCACACAATAATCAAGAAATAGTCAAAATAGTCGAGCTGACGCCTAAGAGCGCCCAAAACCGCACCTTGTTAGCTATTGAACTACGAAGTGATAGGCAAAGCAGGAAACCCGGTATATTAGTTATTGGAGGTAAT